>JAXBDA010002943.1:0-38330 GCA_036023075.1 Gaultheria prostrata | reverse complement strand
TTGGGTACGGGCACTTGTTGCCATTGGATATGACCGGTATTGTTGATAAACCATTGACCCGGACAGTGGACTTTGATCCTTCTTTGGAGGCACGTAGAATGTTTGAAGTATTCTTGATGTCATTTTCCAGGGCGTGACAACTATCTCCACCTCCGATCCCCAAACCCCTTTCTCATATCCATCCCCTACCAGATCCCCAACGAGGCTTTATTTTCATCTTCCATCCCCACTCCAAATGGGGAACGGGGTTCCCCACAGGGATTCGGGGATCCAATCATGTAAAAAAAAAAAAAGATTACTGGAATCCCTGCTACAAGTAAAATGCTAAAATTTCAATTACAAATTACTAGAATCCTAGTTATAAATTACTAAAGAAAATACGAAGCAATCATTGCATGTGCCAATAGTTTTACAACAGCAAGCAGCTGCTACAAGGAAAATGAAGACAATATCAAAGCACCAGCCACCGAGTATACCGGCAGCAAATGACAAATATCGAAAGCAAAACACTGACTGTCATCAAGAGAAAACCCAAACATAATTAAAATTCAACTATGTTTCGAGAAAATTTATTGTGATCCCATATGTTTGGAGAAATTAGTGAAACCCCAAAGTTTCATAACTCATGACTAGACCCCTATATTTCGGGGATTCGGGGACGGAGCAGAGCGGAGCGGGAAGGGACGGGACGGGGCGGGGCGGGGATGGATCAGGGAATGGATTTGGGGCGGATTTGGGGCGGGGACTTGCCTATCTCCACCCCTACCCGATCCCCAAACATTTTCAAAAAAAATCCCCATATCCTATCCAATCTCCAAACAGATCTTCATATTGCCGATCCGTTCGAATCGGGGATTGGATCGGATTCGGACGGATCGGAGGAAATGACCAACCCTATCCCCGTTCCAACCCCCACTGGGGATATTAGATAAAGTACCAAACCCACATCCCGTTGCATATCGGGGTTTCCCCAAATATATCAATATCCAAACCAAAATATATAAGAAGTCAATAATGCAACCAAAGTGCAAGCCCCACAATTCAAACCAACGAAAATATAATTATCTTATTCTAACTGCCAATGTAGAAGCAATAACAGTAGTCTAATCAAAAACCAATCCAAGCAAACATCAATTTCTAAGTTTCATAAAGCGGCAAACCAACAAATTTAAAAAAATAAAATGAAAGAACAAAATATTGCAGGAACATCATTTTAGGAACTAGAATCTGTAATGATATTCTTAGTATACTATATAGTTTATAACAGGTATAGTAATTGTCATAATTTGCTCTACAAGTAATTATTTCTATAAATAAATAATACTCAAGAATCTTTTCGACCTATATGCATATGTATAATTTATATAGTATATATAACCGGGTATGAGGATTCGGTGGCGGGGATAACAAAACCATACCCGCTCCATATCCGAGCGGGTATTTTTTAAATCTCACCATACGCGTTACTATTGGGGAATTTTTTGGATAAACCCTGCCTCCATATGGGCTGGACAGGGCAGGTATCCATTGGATATGGAGAAATTATCATCCCTACTCGGAGGGTAATAACCAGTGTTTTTTCTTCTTTTCTAACCACTTACGAAAAACCAAAAAGGCTAAAACTATTACAAGGAAATCAATTCTCTTAGAAATACAAGGGATTTGCCAGCAAAAGCACAAGAGACCATAGGTCTTCAATTTCTGCCATTCCTTTTCCTGTAAAAAAATCAACGCGGGAAAAAAAATAACCTGAAAAATCTTACTAATAACGGTTTCCTGCAGTATTCAGATCTCGCAACAATTAAGTTTCAAGAAAACATCTGGGTTGCATTTGTGCACTAAACCAATCCCAGAAACTGTCTAAAACCGAACAAAAAAAACCGACACATTAGTAGTAATCCAATGTATGAAATTTCTTTTTTCAGTGAATTCAGGATAGCCCTTCAGTAGTTCAACTAGTCCTCATAACCTAATGAATGCCGTAGTCGAATTACGCTGGTGGTGCATCGACCATTTCGGTTCCATTCCACAACAGGAGTTTAGGCCTGTCAAAAAATTTGTGTTAAAAATTTAGAGCGAGTATAAAACAACTACGAAAACACACAACAACATAGAGAGAAACATCGGATCAACGCAGTAGTCAAAAAGAAGAAAGAAAAGAACTTACATATGCAGTAGGAAGTGTCCATTTTTCAGTACTCCAACACGATTTGCAACATCAATCTGATCAACAACATAGAGTTTGCTTAGAAGATTTGCTTAGAAAAAGTGAACAGTAATATAGTCGGAAAAGTGGATTAGACTTACGAATTTTGTTCCCAAAAGATTGTCGCATCTGTTACAGTAAACATCAGCTACTACGAACTCTGCAACCCTTCGATAATGTTCTGGACCACGCGTGTGCACATTCACGCTGCATTTATTTGATGCATATGATTTTTCATGAAGAGAAACTATGACAGATTATAAAGGAGTTGTTTTCCCCTAAGGAGACAGAACAAGGATGCGCTATCTACCTTTAAAGAGTATAGAAACTTGTAATTCAAAAGCTTATCAAATACAGAGAAAAAATATCGTTTTATAATTTCATATCGAAATCATAAACTTCCATCAAGAGAGTTCTCAAGAGTGATGATTTCTTACACTCTTTCAAAGTGGCTTCCGTTCAGCTCAGGACCCCCCTGAAAAAATTATATAGAAGTTGTGAGAATTGGATTTTAGAGCTATGAAACAAATCCGGATGCGAAACCTAGTTGTCAATACATCAAATCTAATTTGTATGCTCCACAATATTAAAATCCACAAGATTTGTGAAAAAAAAAAACAGATATTTCCTTTGAAGATTGGTGAAAATTTTCAAGAAACTGAGGCATTCTCGAATTTTTATGGTTTTCCATCTAATCTTTTGTTTGTAAATCTACATTAGCATGGTAGCACCCAACCGATAAGTAGGTTCCAAAATATTATTTTCCCGAATTGCAAAAAAGAAAAGAAAAAGCTCCAAGATTTAAAAAAGCAGCAGCCAAAATTTAACTTCAAGAACAGCCAAATAGAGGATTAATAAATATCTCAGCTTTCTGATAAATTAAAAAAAAAATATTCAAGCAATTTTATATTCTCAAAACTTAATTACATATAGAGGGGATCAATGCCAAGAAATCCAAAGGATTGAAGCAATTCATCTGCAAGCTAGGATAGTACAAAATCAACGGTGGCAAAGGAATTTTTTGTGTGTGTGTGTGTGTGTGTGTGTGTGTGTGAGAGAGAGAGAGAGAGAGAGAGAGAGAGAGAGAGAGAGAGAGAGAGAGAGAGAGAGAGAGTTTACGAGGACTCTGTATTGATGCTCCAGGAACAAGGCAATGTTGTTTCGGCACTCACGACACACGTAGAAACGACTCCCATTGGTCTGATCAGATACAGTAAGAATGCCAGGCGCCATTGTTATTACTTTGATCAAGAAATTTCACGAAAAATGTTTTGGGAAACAGAGCGAAAATGAGATGAACAGAGAAAGATGGCCTCGAGTTCTTGACGGTAAAAGAAGGTTTTCAAGAAGAGAGCTTGAAGCAGAGAGAGACAGAGAGTGCGTGTGTGCTCTATACTAGCTTTAAACCCACTACTACAATAAACGTAAAAGATCACGGGCTTTACCTGTGATTGTTATAATTCACTCACGATTTTAAAACCGTGGTTGATGGAGCCGTTATTAAAAGTCACGTTGATTCGATCACATATATATTTTAATCGTTATTAAAAGTCACGTTGATTCGATCACATATTCCACAACACGTTTTTTTTTCTTCTAAATTTCTATATATGATTTGGTCATTGCTTATTCCTATTCCTTGATTTCCTTCATTACCATGATTAATTTTAATGACATTTTAATGGAATCGGATTTAATATAAGTTTTGGTTTATTAATCTTCAAAATTTTAAGTATTTTAAATAGTTTACAGAAATAATATCTCAATTTTAAACAAACCATGGTTCGAAACCGAAACCGATCCGTATCTTAATGGTTTGGATTGGTTTGGTTCTATATCTTTTATGGGTTGGTTTGGTTCTCCAAATTCATAATCCGTAAGTAGTGGTTTGGTTCTTGATTTACTACAAAACCGAACCAATCCGGTCCATGCTCACCCCTAATAAATTTGGTCGCCGTAGACTAACCTTTGGCAACAACTAGTAATTTGGTAGACACTAACAAAAATTTAGTTAATGACATGTTTTCTTTTTAGCGACTAACATTTTTTGTCGTCATTATGTCTCTGCCAGATTTTTACTTGACACCAACCATTTCATGCTGGATAATCTTTTGGCGCTAAACATTTCCGATTAAGCTCATATTTTGGTCGACAAAGGCATTGCATATGGCGACAAAATTAAAAAACCTAAAATAAACAATAAAGTATTTATCAGCCCTTCACACTTGTAATCGAAGTAAGGTTAAAATATGCAAACACATTTTATCAAGGTTGGAAAAACTGTGATAAATTTTTTTTTATCACGGTTTATAACAAAGTGTGGTAAAAATAAACACATTTTATCACATTTGTAATCAAAGTGTGGTTGAAATATGCGAAACACATTTTACCACGGTTGGAAAAAATGTAATAATTTTTTTTTTATCACGGTTGTAACACAGCGTGGTTAAAATAAATACATTTTATCACGGTTGTAACAAAGCGTAGTGAAAACAAATACATTTTATCACGGTTGTAACAAAGCGTGGTGAAAATAAATATATTTTATCACACTTGTAACAAAGCGTGGTATAAATAAACACATTTTATCACACTTGTAGAAAAATGTGATTAAATTAAACACTTATAATCACAGTTCTTTTAAACCTGTGATAATTATTATTAACCACTACGGTTTTATTAGCAAAGTGACATTAAAAACTCACCTTGCATTTCTTTATCATGGTTTCATCAAAACCGTAATCTTTCAAATTTTCTTAGTGTGATCTTTATCAATTATTCTAGTAGTGACCACAGTGCGAACAGAGGCAATAAAAAGTGGTTCCCTCAAGTTAACTGCCAGGGCGGGAAAAAAATTGTACTCCTTCCGTTCCATATTTCATTTTTGGGTTCCAAAATGCATACCCACTTTCCAAAATCGACCAAAGAATCTAGGTTAAAGTCCATTTTTACCCTTACATTTAAATTAAAGGAAAAGTATTTGCATCAATCAAATTTAAAAGTGAAGGGCATAATTGGAAAGTCAAATGTTTTCTGATGTAAGCATTACGCTTCTTTAATAAGTTGGAATTCTCGAATGACACTATCAAAATGAGACGAGGGAGTAGTTATTCTGTTGGCAATTTAAGTACTTTGAAAACAAGTCAATCAAATGGCTTAGATATTTTTCAGCTCCACTTTTTTCTTTTATTTTTGTAAATGCAGTTTAAAATTTATGTTTTAGTTTTCTTTGAGAATTGTATAGTGTGTAATTTGTTAAAAGCAATAATTTTTTTTCTCTGAAAACGTATTTGCAAAAAAGTAGAGTGTCAAAAATTTATTCATCTTCTTTTTGGACGTCTTGTCTTTGGTTGTAAAAGAGGCGAAGACTGATCAAATCATTACTACCAAATCATTTGAACAAGACTCCTACCAGTTGATGACCTCTTATGTGTTTTCGGACTTCAAGAATTAAGATCATGACCTTTTAGGAGTTTCTGCCGTGGTGCAAAATAAGACCCGTCGTGATTGTAGTTGACGATTCCAGTCCTTCATTTTGTAACTCTCCATATGTTAATTTGTTGTCTATGCAAAAACATTATGGCATGGACCAGATCGACCTTATACGAGGGAACAAATTTGTTATTTAGGGAAAGAAAAAAAAAGTGTCTACATATTCTTCCACGAAACCAAACAAAAACCTGGTATGTGTAAATGTTCTCAATTGAACACTAAAATTTCCTTGCAGTCATGTATTTGGCTGCTATTCTCGAGTTCTTTCATGCTACAAGAAATTTGCTAAACAGAAATTGATCAAAAAGGCAGAAGTGCCCTTCAGTCGTCATCTTCATCAAACTCATCTTCGTCAACCTCATTAACCTCATCTTCATCAACTTGATCTTCAGCAAGATCGACGTTGTTGGCATTCCCTACCAGGACCTTAGATCTGGAAAAAACAATTTGTTTAAATAAAAAAGATAAAACAATGAAAAATAACTACAGCAGAAGAACTTTTGGTAAGAGTTACATGTAAATGGTTGCCCAAAAAATACTTACCCATTCAGTAAGAGATTATTCTCTTTTGCGGAGACAGCGTTATTTGGAACTTCAATCTGCAGGATTTAGTATTTGCTTAGAAAGACTTATATGTAAACCGAAAACATAGGAATTGTGAAAGAAGTCGGTAAGGTGGATAGTCTTACGAATTGGAAACCCAAACGATTGTTGCACTTGTTACAGTAAATTTCTGCTACCACGTAGTCTTGAATCCTTCGATTATGTACTGCCCCAAGTTTGTGCCAATTGACACTGCATAAATGTTATGCATAGAAAAATAAAAATTAAGACTCTGTTAATTAGTTTAGGCTTATAATGTTTTAGTACATTGTAGTGAACTTTTTCAATGGGGTATATATGGAAATTGGAATGGATCGAGAACTGGATACATGGGATACGAATAGGGAAAACAACCTTCCGGCATTTTCTGATTTATAAAAATAAAAAATAAAAACTTGCGGCATTTTAAAGGGGAAGACTATTTTGCCCTTATGATAGAAAAGATTCTATTACAAAAATACTTTACTTTTTTAATCTAACAAGAAATAAAGAAAATATCTTGCGATTGAATAAACGAAGTGTAATTTGTCTTTGATTCAAAGTAATCATTGAGTATGTTCTCCTCCGATGGCACAAAAAAGAACATCAAGATTCGAAATTTATAGAAGCCACTCTACCGTTATCCAAGTTAAATGTTAAAAACTAAAAACATGCATCGAAAGATTTCTCAAGGGAAATGAGTTCTTACGCTTTGCGAAAGATGGCTCCATTCAACTCATCACCCTGCAAATTTTTTAAAACAATGATGAGAATACGAAACTAGTCTCAACATTTTTGTAAGTAAGAACTGCAAGTGATTATAAGAAATCTTTACTGAAATAAAATCCTACAAAATTTTCATGCACTACTTCAATACGGCAAATCAAGAAAGTTGAGAAAACAACTTAATGTTCAAGAATACTCCATAGTTTTCCAAGCGTTCTTCATAAAATCATTCATTCCGGCCGGAAAACTTATTAACTTGAAATTAAAGTCATATAAACTACCACACAAGGCAAACCAGAAGTGGTCAAGAAGATTTTAGCCTTTTCAACTATATAAAGATTAAAGCACGCTATCGATTACTTCGGTTAGCAAATGCCAATATCCTACATTAAGAATGTATTAGTATACACGGGACAATACCAAGAATCCGAAAAAATCAAAGCAATTCAGCAGCGAAGTAAATGTAGAAAAATGTACAAATCAGTAGAGAATTGCAGAGAGAGAGAGAGTGGTATTTTACATCCTCGAGATGGAGACCCATGCGCTCTTGTTCGAGGGCAATGTGGGTTCGGCATTTACTACAGACGTACAACTCATTCTCTGGAATTTGATCAAATTTGATAAGAAAGAGCAGCCCCATTGTCGTAGTTCGATAAGTAGAAAAGCTTTGAAGCTGCCAAGAATTTCTCTCTCTGTTTGAATTTCTTGGAAAGCGAACAGTGTCAAGAAAATTGTCGGGGTTATGTACTCGGAACGAACGATATCAAACAAACGTGGCGTGCTTCGGGAAACAGAGAGGGTAAATGGGATGAAGAAAGGGAGAAAGAGAGTGAGTGATTAACACAAAGTTCTTGATGGTTGAAGTATGGCCGGTGTCGAAGAAGATTTTGAACATAGGAAGGGGGAGAGACAGATTCTTGATACTGGAAGAGGAAGAGGAAGAATCAAGCCCTAAACTGGGTTTTATGCTTACACTGACACAAATACAGAGAGAAGCTTCAGTTAACTGCCCTAACGGTCATAACTGCTTGTCCTGTGGGCATTGTCCAAACCGTATTGCTTAGGGCGTTTGGTCACATTTTTAGATTTCATCTCTATTTTAATGAAAAAGTGAAAGGAGAATTACGTTTATTTTATAAAAATACAAAAACGAAAAATATGTTTGGTAATACATTTTGTGTAAACAATAAAACATAAAAACGACATTGATGCATGTTCGGTATATCGTTGTGAATTTTTGTTTGTCATCCTTCAATTTAAATGGAACTAGTAGAAAATCCGTTCTATGCACAAAAAATGCAACACAAAGCCCTCTCTTGGAAAAATCAGCTATTGATCTCTTGGAAAATTTTACTCGAAGATACGAATACACAATGCCCTCTCTGTCAATCTGCTGTAGAAACAACGTATCATTTTCTTGTTCAATGCATTATCTCTTGGAATATTTGGTCTGCTTGTCTTCATTGGTGGGGCATTACTTGGGTTAGTCCTCCAATTTTTACCACTCTAACTAGGTCAGGTTCAGATTCAAGTTCAATCGAATGGAAAAAATTATTCGGGTTGCCATTTTCTTTGCGGTTTCTTGGAGCATTAGGTGAAAGCGGAAATGATGCATAGATTTAGTGAGAAAAATATGCATTGGATTGAGGTGGTAGAACAATGCAGGGTGATCGAGGGCTTCAACGTAGGCGATATCTAGAGCTAATGTTAAGGATTGTACTATTCAAGATTTCATTTGTTGCTTAAATGGTGTGAAGAACTTAAAAGCTTTCCAAAATCAGGGGATTTTGATGGGATAAGCGCATAAACTCGGTGTTTCTGCGATGTTGGATGTTCAAATACCTGAAGTATTTTGGTACAGTTTTGTGCTGCTTCTGTACTCTGCTGAAAATGATGATGCTCACAACTCACAAGTGTGGTCATTGTGCTAATTGAAGTGCCAGAGGTTGCTCATCTTAAGGGTAGCTAGAGTTTTTTTCTCAGGATTGGTTTGGCCTTGCTTGTTCTAGTTAGTCTGATTTCTTGTTATTTATGGTCGGCATCTTGCCAACTATATCTTTATCTTAGGGGTCTTGGGTAGCATATGATTGCCGGGACGTGTGTGTCATCTGAATTGGGATGCTCGTTCCCCGTCGTGATGGCCCTTGGTGGATTAGAAGGCTCAAACCAATCATTGTGAAAGAAAATAGAAGAAGAAAACTGATTCCTCCATAGGAACCTGGATCAAATACTTTTTATTCTCAAAAGTACCAGTGACATCAGTTGAAATCTCTTGCAACGTTTCATCCTTTCTTCAACTAATAAATATTAATGTCATAGTATTTTTCACATAAAAAAAAAAAATGCCTGTTTTTCCGATGAGAGCAAGCAGTTCTCAATTGAACAACAAAATCTCCTTTCACTCATTTTTCTGGCTACTATTTTCTACTTGATTCATGCTCCATGAAGTTTGCGACACAAAAATTAATCAAAAAAAAAAAAACAGAACAGATGATTTCCACCTGGGACACGCAACATTTTTTGAAATCAGAATTCAAAAGTGCCCTTCAGTTGTATCCGTCAAACTTCATATTCAGCAGGATCAACGATGTCTCCCACAACAGGAGGTTAGACCTGGAAAATTTTTGTGCTGATCAAGAAAATGATAAAACAATGAAAATAACTATAGCAGCAGAGAACACTTGTTAGAGTTACATGTAACGGTTATCCCCAAAATACTTACAAATTCAGTAAGAGATACTTCTCTTTGACTAAGATATCGTCGTTTAGAATTTCAATCTGCAGGATTAATCAGTAGTTGCTTAGAAAGACTTGTTTTGTAAACCAAAAATGATAAGAATTGGAAAAGAAGTCGGAAAGATGGATAGTCTTACGAATTGGAAACCCAAATGATTGCTGCAGTTGTTACAGTAAATTTTTGCTACCACGTAGTCTCCAACCCTTCGATTCGGTTCTTCCCCAAGTGTGTGCCAATTGATACTGCACGTATGTTATGCATACAAACGGAATCTAAATTTGTCTTTTAATTGAAAATAACGGCATCAAACTTCCAAATGTGTAGAAACTACTCTAGAGGTTATTAGAATCGGAGAAACAATAATAGCTTCGAAGATTGATTATGAAAAAATTAAAACCATGCATCCAAAGAATTTTCAAGGTAGATGAGTTCTTACGCGTTTCCAAAGACAGGTCCTTTCAGCTCGTTGTCCTGCAAATTATTTCCCCAAAAAAAATATAGTGAGAATAGGAAACTAGAGTCTTGACTTTTTTGTAAGTAAGAATTGCACTTGTTCGAAAGTAATAATGGGAAATCTATTCACTAAAATTAATTCATACAAATATTTCATGCACCTCAATACGGCAAATCGAGAAACTTGATGAAACAAACATAATGCTCAAGAATAATCCCTCTTAGTTTTCCAAGAGATTTCTTCATCAAATCATTTCGGCGTATTATTTAACTTGAAATTAAAGTCAAATAAACACCACACAAGCCAAAACCAGAAGATTTTAGCCTTTTCGACTATATATAAAGAACACAATCCATTATTACTCTTCTGTAAGCAAATATTGTGACAAGGTGCTGTGACAGTTCTAAAGGGAAAAAATGTCCAAACCAATAGAGAATTGCACACACACACACACAGAGGTATTTTACCTTTGTATTGTTAAACCTCCGCTCTTCTCGGGGAGCAATTTGGGTTTGGCATTTTCGGCACAAGTAGAATTCATGAGAAGGATTTTGATCAAATTGGATAAGAAAGACCCTCCCCATTGCTGTAGCTTTGCAATGTAGTTCGATCAGTATCTCTCTTTTTTCCTCGGAAAGCAAGAAGTGTCAAGAAACTTATCCGGGCTACATACTTGGAACGATATCAAACATGGTTCGTTCGGGAAACAGAGGATGAAGAAAGGGAGAAGCGTGATAAACTCAAAATTCTTGATGGGTTTTCAAGAAAGTATGAACATCGGAAGGGGAGAAAGAGATTCTTGATCTTGGAAGAGGAAGAGAGAGACTCAAGCCCTGAGAACTGGGTTTAATAAATATCCTCACTTTACACACAAAGAGAGAAGCTTAGATGAAGTTAACGGCCCTAACGCTCATAACTGCTTATCGAGGTATGCACTATAACTGTCATAACCCCAACCTATTTTTCATTAAAAGGGTTATCCCCTTTGGCGCCTTCAAATGAATAGGGTTGTTCTGTTTATTTATCGCAACCGTTTACCTAAGTGATTAGACCCGTTCGGCTAAGTGGATTCTTGGGCTTTTTGACTTTTTGTCTTAATTTCCTTTTTTTTTTCTTTTTTTGTTCCTAGTCAGTTTAACCATGCGAAATAGATATTTGAACGGAGAGGTATCTTTGTGAAAAAGGTACAATCAACGGTGACGATTGCCTTGAAACGCTTTGTATCAAAGCCGACCGGTTTTTTAAACTGAGGCTAGCTCTTTCAGATGCTCGTGGCTTTTGGGACAACCACATGGATATGAAGGGATTAGGTGCCTAGTAATCAAAATTTGTTTAAAAATAAAAAATAAAAAAAATCTCAAATCCGTTCAACAAATTTGTATCCCGTAGGGGTTGCACTCTGGATCCGAATATGAATACATTGATACAAATGGGACCGCTATTCTTGTCTTTTCCCCAGCATATATTGTATGTTAATGGCGCTTCCATGCCTCTATTTTTTTTTATTTTTTATTTTTAAGAAAAAAGAAAAATGTGCACATGATTTCATAATTTAAGAGCAAAGAATAGTTGTAATGGTTGATGAAAAGGTGTCATTTGGGAAATTAATGTCATGCTTGGTTAAATAGTGACAAAAGACACACCTGTACGGAAAGTCATGATTTTCACCTTTGTGACTGTTGATCCATTTCTATGTGAATGGGTGCTTTGGCACTTGTTTGTAACCAAATGGCAAGGAGAAATACTTGTTGCAAGAGTCACCAATGGCGGATCCAGGAGCCTAATCTACCCTGGGCTAATTTAGGTTTTGATTATCGTACCAAGTATGGTATCGTTTTTACTATTTGTACGGTATTTATTCATGCTAGTGTGATACCGAGTACCATTTCAGATAACTCGTTACCAATTAGTATTTGCTGAAATTTATATATGTACCTATATCAATAAAATAAATATTGTTGCAATGTCCATTGTGTAAAAACTTTAAGGACTTTAATTTCCTCTTTCCAACCCTTTTCCTATCCTCAAAGCCCTTTTTTAACTCGGAAGAAAAAAAATTCATAAGAAAAGCTACAAGAACTTTGCCGAATTCGACATGTTGAGTTGTTCAAATGAGATTGATTTGTCGGTAATTTTGAGAATAGGTGTTCATTTTATTTTTGGATGGGTGTCCATTTTGAATGGATTGCACCACACACACAAAAAATAAGGTGGGCTAAATTTACTAAATTATAATTTTACATAAAAAAAAGAAAAAAAATTCTCTTTTTTCCAACCCCACCTGGGCTACGGCCCAGGTGAGCCCATGCATGGATCCGCCTTTGAGAGTCACAATGTTTGATTAATATCTTTGTACGTGTCTTGCGACGTGAATCTACTTTTCGGGTTAAAAGTAGCAAGATATTTTGAAGAGTCACGACTAGCTCTTTGAAAACTCCCAATTGGAAGTGAAAAATATTGATAGTGAAGGCTTTTGTTAGTTATAATTAGTAAAATTGGATTAGAATCTCTTTGCGTCATAATCGACTGTGAAAAATAGGTTGCCTTGGTTTCAATACTTTGAATTGTTTATCAGAGAACGTGGGTTGCATCGGTTGTGATTTGTTTTTGTTTTTTGTTTTTTTGTTTTTTATTTTCAATAGAAGTCAATTTGGGTTTAGATAATCTTTGCCATATCGGTTTATCATGTCGAAACGAAACCATTTAGTAAAGTAAAGAAAAGTTGGAATAACTACTTATCTAGTTTTGAATCTTATGGGGGAATATGAGTAATTATTAATTTTAAGAATGCTTCAAAACTTTATTTAGCACTTTTAGTCAGTATTTCTTTGATGTTGGCTTGAAATTGATATGAAAAGATAAGGAGAGTAATTTTACATTTTTACTTATGACTTCAGCATGCAGATGATTGCGACTATATATGTCTATTATTTACTACCTCCGTCCCAATTTGTTTGCTTACTACGAAACTACGTGCAATTTTCAAACTAAAAAATAATGTACTTGCAAAAATAATTTTCTAATCAATATGGATCTTGTTTGATAGATCTCATTGAAAACTTTAATACGGTGCAAAAAAATTTCAAAAATTATTTTGATAAATACATTAATTTTTAGTTTGAAAATTGCACGTAGTTTCGTAGTGAGCAAACAAATTGGAACAGAGGGAGTAGTGTTCATGTGGCACATATGGAAAATGGGATGCAATCCTTAATTAATTTCCAACGATAGTATTTCGGATGTTTCCTTGATAATTAATTATTATGGAGTTATGAAATATAACATGTGACCTTATTTTGAGAAAGATGGAAATATGGCGTTCTGATTTCCTTCTGAGGTTTTGTTTGTGTGAGAATATTTTAAATTATATTTCTCTGTGGCTTGTTACTTTTTAAACATAATTTTATTAAGGAAGATGAATAATGTGGGGCTGAAGATTATACTAATTACTTTCGTGTTGGAGAATTGTGTTTTGAAATATGACAGGTGCACGGTATGAAGCCGACATGAATCAAGATAGAGTGTGAGTCGACACTTCTGAAAGAGTACTCGAGCATAATGTGTGAAAGTTAGCGTTTAAAGATTGAACTCCTAAATTCAAAGGAGAATAAGGCTTGAGAAGCCAATTATTAAGGCATGTGTGAGTAAATTATGCAACTCCCAAGAGGAGTAATTGCCTTTGGACTAGCGCATGGTAGATCCTTTAAATACATAGAATAAAAATGTCGAGAAGGATGGGTGTAAGACCGTAGGGAGTCACCTACAGAGGTAACCCAACTTCTGTGATAGTTCAATGTAGTAGAAACAATCTGCATTGCGTGACTTAAATACCAGCACTCTTTATATACTCGGAGACATGCCATGAGCAATTTTAAATGTTCTCCCCCTCATCCCTAAAAGACAATGATGCTGATGAATGTGACTGGTTAGAAGGGTTTTACCCTGAATGAATCTAATGCACTTATATTGTCGTGGGATAGACCTCCGTCACTTCTATCCTTGGAGGATTCACCTAAGTGAGAACCATCGTGGAGCCGTGACCGAGGGAATAGGGCTATTTCCTAAAAATCTCATGAGAATCAAGATGAGCGTACTGCCATTAATAACATTAACCCGCGCCTAAGTCCAGTATCAATACCATATGTGTGACATGTTGAATTCTAGTCAAAGGGGTCCAATTCAAGACCTAATTCACTAAGATCCCTTAGGTAGTAGACTGACTGTCAACGCTAATTAAGCGAGGTTCAAGTCCGAAAGACACCTACGCCCATTGTATGGTATTGCCCATATGTTTTCTATTTTACAATATATGCTTTACGCCTTATTTAAATTTTTAAAACTTGTGGGGGATTGTGGGGATTTTAAGTTTTATAAATTTAAATAAAGAGGTTTGTTTAAAGGGTTGTGCCTTTTCATATGCTTACATCAATTTTAAGAGACATGCCTTTTCAATTAGATATGTGTTTTCCAAGAGACATAAAATCGTGTCACTTGGAGTCTTATATATATATGAGTCCACTTCCCATCCAAACCACTAAAATCTGGACCCCGTCCGGACCTCATAGTTCAGGACCAAATCTCGACGCTTCGAACCACTCAATGTGTTTAAAATGTGTTTTTAAGGTCCCACCGCGAGGATTCGTCAAAAAAAAAAATACCCGAAAGGGGTTGACCGGAGCAGTTTTTGATTAAAAAAACGCTATATTCTCCGATCAATCCCTTCCGGATATTTTGTTTTGACAAATCCTCGCGTTGGACTTTAAAAACACGTTTTGAACACATCTAACGGTTGGGATCGTCCAGATTTGGTCCGGAAAGTGACGAACAAACAATGGTCCGGATTTTAAAAATCTGGACGTCCGGATTGGAAGTAAATTCTATATATATATAATTACCCCCACAATGATTTAATAAAGTTCAAAAACATCTTGATATCTTGAGTTCACTTTTTCTCCTCATCATTATATTTTTATATATCCTATGGGCAATTAAAGAAAGACTTGGCACCCCGTCTTCCGCCGATCGTGTAACGTGGAGACATACTGAGAGATTTCTGGGATGTAACTTGGAGTGGTATTCGACCGTCATAACCTAAACGAAGGGAGGCGAATACGGCTTTAGGACAGCGACTTATCGTGCCTGCCATCGATCTCATAGGCTATTTTCCTAACTCTACTATCTAATATATTTGATTGATTGTGTTCATAATTTTTCATGTCTTCACTTACACACAAATTTTAGTGAATTCCACAAAAGAAGGGCCGATCTCTTGTATATATATATTTATCTAATTGCATTTATCTTCCCTTCTGCTATTTTATTGCCTACTTCTTTCTTTTCCGAGTTGCCCTTCCCTTGTTCATGGCCTACCAGAGCGTGAAGCTATTCAAGCACGAAGAAAACCTAAGCCATATGCAGGGCAGATGGAACTAGACTGACTGACCATGGAGCAAACGTAGAAAGAGAAGATGTAACCACCTTTGCCCGCAACCTAGCTAAGCTTGCGTTGGCTTTCACTAAAGAGTATGGGTTTTTTATCGCCCTGGAGCCTTTCCCGCGCACCCTGAAGACCTACTCAATCTCATTTGCTACGACTGCTAACTCTCACGATTTTCTTTCTCACATATGCCATAGCCAGCCTTACATTGGGGTGTTTTTGTGTTTATTGTGATTTTAAAGTTCTAACAAGTTTGACACAAACAACCTAAGTAGGGGTGTCAAACGGGCCGGGTCGGCACAGGCACGTTCGAAGGTAGCACGGCACGGTAAAATCCTGGCACGGTACGACACGGCACGGTCTAAGTTGGCACGTGGCATGGCACGGGCACGGAATTGAGCGGGCACGGCACGGTCGAAGGCGGCACGTGGCACGGCACGGCACGGTCTTCTACGGGCACGACATGAAGTCAATGGGGCACGAGACACGGCACGACACGACTTTGTTCTAACACGGCACGGGCACAGGCACGAACACAGAAGTTGGCCTGGCACGGAAGTAGGACGGGCATGGCACGGCACGACACACCACGGTTCTAGCAAGGCACGGCACGAGGCATGGAAAAATCCAAAAAAAAAAAAAAATTAAATACTTTATTTCTATGTATTTTTTGATAATCCAAAAAAAAAGAAGAATTATTTTTTGGTTGTATTAGTGAATTATATCAAGTTAAAAAAAAATGAAGTCATGAACAAAACAAGAAAAAAGAAAAGAAACAAAACGGAAAAAGAAGTTACAAATTTATTTATTTATTTTTTTTGAGAGAGAGAGAGTTTGGACAAAATAAAATAAAAATAAGCTTTTAAAATATTTTATATGATTAATAAAATTTGATCAAAATTCAAACATGAAAAAAAATGTATACCACACATATATTGATATACATTGCCTTTAATCTAGTAAAGATTTTTAAAAAAATATCAATTTCTTTTGGTGAAAAAAATTATTTTTTATTTGCGTTAGTGAATCACTTAATTATATCAAGTTAAAAAAAATAAAGTCATGAACAAAAAAAGAAAATAAATAAGAAATAAATAAAAAGTTTTATTTTTTTTTTGTTTGAGAGAGAGAGAGTTGGACAAAAAACACGATTAAACAGGCACGGCACGACACGACACGACAAAAAAAAGCACGGCACGACACAACACGATTAAATCAACGGCACGGCACGATTAATTAATCGGGCACTTCACGACTTAAAAAAGGCACAACCCGACACGGCACGGTAAAGTAAATTGGCACGACACAAGCACGGTACAGCACGGCACGCTGCTGCACGATGAAGTAAACGGGCACGGCACGGCACGAAGCCCGGTTGGCACGGAAGTTGAGTGGCACGGCACGCACATTTGACACCTCTAAACCTAAATCAACTAGCGAGACATCTCTTGTAATTTGCACAAGCACTTGCTAGATTAGAAGGCTTAAACCAATCATCGTGAAAGAAACCAGAAGTAATTAAAAATTCATAAAAAATGGATTACTCATTTCTATGGTAACCTGCAAGAATTTGATTCTCAAAAGCACCAGCTAGGTCGGTTGAAAACTCCGCAAAAAAAAATGCCTGCTTTTCCAATGAAAGCAAACAAAAACCTGTATGTGTGTTCATGTTCTCAATCGAACAACAAATCTCCTTGCATTCATTTATCTGGCTACTACTCTCTACTTGATTCATGCTCCAAGAAACTCGCTAAACAGAAATTAATCGGGGGAAAAAGCAGAATAGATGATTGCAAATTCAGTGCATGAAACTTTCACTTTTTGTGAAATTTGACAGTGCCCTTCAATCAGTTGTTGTCTGATTGTCTCCATCATCCTCAACTTCAACAGGATTTGGAGCAACCTCAACTTGAAAAGGATCAACGTTGTCATATCCATCCCACACCAGGAGCTTAGACCTGTGAAGATAAAAAAAAACAAAAGAGGAAAAAATAACTACAGCAGCAGAACATTGGTTAGAGTTACATGGAATGCTTGCCCAAAAATACTTACAAATGCAGTAAGAAATAATTCTTCTTGACTAAGATTTCGAGCTCATCTAGAATTTCAATCTGCAGGATTTATTGTTTGGTTAGAAAGACTCATTTGCAAACCAAAAATATAGGAAATGAAAAAGGAGTCAGAAAGTTGGATCGTCTTACGAATTGGAAACCCAAAGGATAGCAGCAATTGTTACAGTAAATCTGTGCTACCACGTAGTCTCCAATCCTTCGAGTTGGTTCTTTCTCAAGCAAGTACCAATTGATACTGCATGTATGTTGTGCATCGAAAAAAATATTTTACACAGTAGAAAATATTTTCAATGGGGTATGGAAATTGGAATATATGGGTCGAGATCGAACTGGACACTATGGATAGGGATAGGGGAAACAACTTACGGAATTTTAAAAGGGACCACCATTTTCCCCTTATAATGGAAAAGATTCTAGTATTTAAAAAATGTTTTAGTTTTTCATTCCAACAAAAAAAAAGATAAAAAATATCTTACGTTGAAACAAAAGAGTCTAATAAGTTTGTCTTTGATTCAAAGTAGTCATTGACTATGTTCTCTTCCAATATCACAAAATAAGGGCATCAAAATTAGAATTTTATAGAAACTACTCTAGATCGAGCTTATTAGAATCGGAGAAACTGCAATAATAGGTTCGAAAATTTGGTGCTCAAAAAAAAAAAAACCGTGCATTCAAAGATTTTACGAGAGAGAGATGAGTTCTTACAGCCTTCCAAAGATAAATCCTTTCAGCTCATTAATATCCTGCAATTTATTTTTTCAAAAAAAATAGATCGGTGAGAACAGGAAACTAGACTCGACTTTTTTGCAAGTAAGAATTGCGCTTGTTTGATAAACAAGAGATAATAAGAAATCTATTCCCTAAAATTAAATAATACAACTATATCATGCACTTCACTATGGCAAATCAAGAAAGTTGAGGAAACAAACATAATTTTCAAGAATACACCTGGGTTTTCCTAGCGATTCCTTCATCAAATCATCATTCGGGTAAACTAATTAACTTGACATTAATGTCAAATAAACACCACACAAGGCATACAAGAAGGGGGTAGAATTGCAGAGAGAGAGAGAGAGGTAGTTTACATCCGCATCGTTCAACTTGAGGTCTTGTTCGAGGGCAATGTGGGTTTTGCATTTACGGCACATGTAGAACTCATTATCTGGAGTTTTATCAAATTCGAGAAGAAAGGGCCTCCCCATTGTTGTAGCTTCGAACAGTACGTAGAAGAGCTTTGAAGCTGCCGAGAATTTCTAAGCGAGCAGTACTTTTGCATTCGGGAAACAGAGGATGAAGAAAGTCGGAGAAATTTTTTCTGGATCTTAACATTTTCGATTTGTAAACGAAGTAAATTCATGTTTAATGATTAGGCATGAGCACTGAATGCCAAACAAAATACCCACAGGGATAATATATCACCAAGAAAATAATGGCTTTAAATTCCTTTTATTACTTTAGCGTGCCATTCCAATCCTACTATTAATTAGCAGAAAATAATTTGCAATAAGTTGTAAGAATTTCGTCAAAATTGTCACCAAAAAAATCAATCGTTAACTGGGTTTAATGTGCTTACACTTGATATACTTCGAGTTTGTTAATGTGCAGACCCCTGTTGCTTGGTTTTGCCTTGAACGAATTGGGTTGCTCATTTGGTTTCTGTTGGGTAATTTAGTTTTTGTGAAAAAAAAAAAAAAAAAAACTTGGTCCAATTCTCATGGGGCCAATAGCATGCGGGTTGAGTATGGGTGGATTGAATATGAGTCCATTCAAACCCGACCCAACCTCCCGTTTTTTCTCAGCTGCCTTGTTGGGAAAATGACCTAAACAGAGCAAACAATTGCAGATGATCACATATGGCAAATGAGATCTTCCAACGTATTATGGATGTGATTTTTTGAATTTCTATTGGATTTGCATTAAGTTTTTTGGTTTAATTTTTCGTCTCCATGAAATGAATTAAAGTAAACAAAAAAGAAAGTTCATTAAAGAAGAAAAAAAATTCTGAGCACCTATATTATCGTCTCATTTGCACTTTTTTTTTAATTTCGGTCCGTATTGGTTATACTTTTCTGATTCAACTCGTTGAGACAAATGATTAGTCAAAAAAATTAAGCAAATCCCAACCAAATGAAGCACCGATTTCACAAAAACAAATTTAGTCTAAACATCAACATTTGTATTGGCGCCAAGTTTAACAACTCTCTCTCCAAAGTACTCCACAAGCTCTTCCTCCCCTTCGATGATTTTGATTTCGATCAGAACAGTTCACCAAATCAAAGCTTTAAAAAGCAAAATTCTACAAATTGTGGCTTGCACCGAGGATCTAATATGATGGCAAATGTTGTGCTATAGCATTCCCAATTTCAATTTGTAGTGAAGCATCTAGTCCCCGCATTGATAGCTTTTTTATTCGAATTTAGTTGTAAGATGCGGAAACTCAATAAAATCAAGCAGTATTTCAGAAGAAAAAAATGTGTAGATAATATCGAAATGTTAGACTAAACTAAAATGTGAGTCCAAATTAGGAATAAAAACAAGTATTCAATATTTTTTTTGTTTTTGCGTAATTGTGTAGATGCATTTGTCAGTGTGATTGCATGAAACCAAGCATGCACTTGGCTCGAAGAACCGATTCAAGAGCTGGTGAATTTAGTCACGGCCTTGGTCCCCTCAGACACGGCGTGCTTGGCCAATCCACCAGGCAACACAAGCCTCACCGTCGTCTGAATCTCCCGAGAAGTGATCGTGGGCTTCTTGTTGTACCAAGCAAGGCTAGACACCTCCAAAGATTTTCCTAGGTAGAAAAGTTCAAAAAGCCAAGCTTGTTGAACAGATTATTGTTTAGTTTAATTTCCTTTTAAAATGGAAGACGCTTGATTTTGATAATGTAGTTTATGCAATATTGACGACAGATTAATCTGATCATCGGATAATTCGTCGCAGAGAGACTATAGTAAGTTCATAATACGCAAACTAGATGGCTCATTCCCTTTGAAGGCTCACGCATACTATAAAACATAGGAAGATTGTGACCCGTCAATTGTTAGCGAGTCTTAGACCGAAGAGAATCCTATTCCATTTTAACCAGCAATTTTTAACCCCGATTGCATATTGTTCGTAATTCGCTTACCAAAGCACTGGAATATTGGCAAGGCACTGACACTATCAAATAAAACAAAGTGCTACATTTCATGAAACCAGAATCAAATGTTTGATTCTCAGAAGTGACTGCTACATTTGATGAAACCTCTTACAGTATAATGTTAAGGGTTATTTACCTAGACACCCCTAAACTATTTCGGTTTTCGTGAGACACCCCCTAAACTATTTTTCCCTACCACGAGACCCCCTCAACTTTTAAAATTTTACCCTAGGCCCCCTTCCGTCTCCAAAACTCAACGTTTGGGGTCATGTTTTGATGATCCAAACCATTCCAGTTGTTTAAGACATGTTTTTAAGGGTACACGCGAGAAATTAGCTCAAAATATGACCAGTAAGTGCTTGATCCAAACAAATATGTATTTATGAAAAACTCTTTGGATCAAGCATTTCCCGGTCATATTTTTAGCTAATTACGTGAGAGTAACCCTTAAAAACATGTTTTAAACAAGTTAAACGGTTTGGATCATCAAAACATGACCCCAAACGTTGACTTTTGGAGACGGGAGGCTAACGGAAGGGGTCTTGGGGTAAAATTTTTAAAGTTGAGGGGGTCTCGTCGTAGGGGAAAATAGTTTAGGGAGTGTCTCACAAAAACCGAAATAGTTTAGGGGGTGTCTAGGTAAATAACCCTAATGTTAATGCTTTCTTCAACGAATTTCTTATTTCGCCACAAAAACAAAGTGCCCGACGAATCCTTCGAAAGCGAATAGAAACCTTGTACGTGTAAATGTTCTCCATTGAGCAACAAAATTTCCTTGCAGTCATTTATTCGGCTGCTATTCCCTAGTTCTTTCATGCTACAAGAAATTTCCTAAACAGAAATTGATCAAAAAAGCAGAACAGACGACTACGAGTTTACTGCATGAAACTTCCAAATTGATCAAAAAACCTGTACATGTTCTCAATCGAACAATAAAATCTCCTTGCATTCATTTATCTGGCTACTACTCTCTACTTGATTCATGCTCCAAGAAATTCGCTAAACAGAACTAATCGCGGAAAAAAGCAGAACAGATGTTGCTAATTCAGTGCATGAGACTTTCACTTGTTGTGAAATCGAAAGTGCCCTTTGATCAGTTGTTGTTGTCGTCTCCATCATCCTCAACCTCAACAGGATTTGGACCAACCTCATCGTCTCCATCATCCTCAACTTCAACAGGATTTGGGCCAGCCTCATCGTCTTCATCATCCTCAACTTCAACAGGATTTGGACCAACCTCAGCTTGAGAAGGATCAACGATGTTATATCCATCCCACATCAGGAGCTTAGACCTGGACAATTTTTGTGCAGATCGAAAACAAAAGAAATTTGAACTACAGCAGCAGAACACTGGTTAGAGTTGAATGGAATGCTTGCCCAAAAGTACTTACAAATGCAGTAAGAAATAATTCTTCTTGACTAAGACTTCGAACTCATAGAGAATTTCAATCTGCAGGATTTATTGTTTGGTTAGAAAGACTTATTTGCAAACCCAAAATATAGGAAATGGAAAAGGAGTCAGAAAGTTGGATCGTCTTACGAATTGAAAACCCAAAGGATAGCAGCAATTGTTACAGTAAATCTGTGCTACCACGAAGTCTCCAATAGTTCGAGTTGGTTCTTTCTCAAACGAGTACCAATTGATACTGCATATGCATCGAAAAAAATGTTTTACACAGTAGAAAATATTTTCAATGAGGTATGGAAATTGAAATATATGGGTCAAGAACTGGACACTATGGGACATGGATAGGGGAAACGACTTACAGAAATTTACAAGGGAACACCATTTTGCCCTTATAAGGGAAAAGATTCTAGATTTAAAAAAAAAAATTGTTTTTCATTCCAACAAAAAAAAAAGATAATAAAATATCTTACGTTGAAACAAAAGAGTCTAAGTTTTTCTTTGATTCAAAGTAGTCATCGACTATGTTCTCTTCCAATATCACAAAATAAGGGCATCAAATTTAGAATTCTAGAGAAACTACTCTAGAGCTTATTAGAATTGGAGAAACAATAATAGGTTCGAAAAATTGAGGCTGACAAAAAAAAAAAAAAGACCCATGCGTCCAAAGATTTTACGAGAGAGATGAGTTCTTACGCTTTTTCAAAGATAGGTCCTTTCAGCTCATCCTGCAATTTATTTTTTGAAAAAAAAAAAAAAAAAGACCAGTAAGAATAGAAAACTAGACTCGACTTTTTTGTAAGTAAGAATTGAAATCTATTCACTAAAATTAAATCATACAAATATTTCATGCACTTCATTACGGCAAATCAAGAAAGTTGAGAAAACAAACATAATTTTCAAGAAAACACCTGGGTTTTCCAAGCTATTCCTTCATCAAATCATCATTCGGGTAAATTAATTAACTTCACATTAAAGTCCAATAAACACCACACAAGGCAAACAAGAAGGCCAGGGGTAAACAAGATTTTGGCCTTTTCAACTATCCAAAGCACACAATCCATTATTACTCTTCTGTAAGCATATGCCATATGGCAGTATAGTGTAAACAGAGCACTAATTAACGTCAAGAACTTAATAGTATACACGGGGGAGAATGTCAAGAAATCCGGCACGGCACACTAAAGCAATTCACCAGCGAAGTGTACTGTATATGTATGTGTGTGTGTGTGTGTGTTTGTGAAAATATAAAGCAATCAGGTTGTGACTTGTGACAGTTCTACGCGAAAAAAATTGTACAAACCAATGTAGAATTGCAGAGAGAGAGAGTTTACATTGGCATCGTTAAACTTGTGGTCTTGTTGGAGGGCAATGTGGGTGTTGCATTTACGGCACTGGTAGAACTCGTTAACTGGAGTTTTATCAAATTCGAAAAGGAAGGGCCTCCCCATTGTTGAAGCTTCGAACAGTAGAAGAGCTTTGAAGATGCCAAGAATTTCTAAGCGAGCAGTACTGTCAAGAAAATTGGAAGAGAGAGATTCTTGATTGTGAAAGAGGAAGAGAGAGAATCAATCGTGAACTGGGTTTAATGTACTGCTTACACTTTATACACATATATACGGGGAGAAGCTTCAGTTAAGTTTACTGCCCTAACGGCCATAACTGCTTATCATTTTAGGTAATTAATTCGAGCTTGTTAATGACTTAAACAGAGAAAAAGTAAACAAAAAAGAATGTTTATTAAAGAAGAGAAAAATTATGAACACCCATATTATCGTCTCATCTACATTTTTTTCTTATTTTGGTCCGTACTGGTTATGTTTTTCTGATTCAACTCGTTGAGACAAATGATTAGTAAAAAAAAATTAAGCAAATCCCAACCAAATGAAGCAATAAAGCACTAATTTCACATAAACAAATTTATTATAAACATCAATGTTCGTATTGGTGCCGAGTTTAGCAACTCTCTCTCCAAAGTACTCCACAAGCTCTTCCTCCCCTTGGATGATTTTGATGTGGAACAATTCACCGAATCAAGCTTTTTAAAAGCAGAATTCTACAAAGTGTGGCTTGTACCAAGGATCTAATATGATGGCAAATGTTGTGCTATAACATTCCCGACACCAATTTCTAGTGAAGCATCTACTCCCCACATTTAGTCTTTTTTATCCGGATTAAGTTGTAGTAAGATGGAAACTCAATAAAATCAAGCAGTATTTCGGAAAATAAAATTGTGTAGATATTTAGACTAAAATAAAATGCGAGTCCAAATTAGGAATAAAAACAAGCATTCCACAGTTTTTTATTTTTGCGTAATTGTGTAGATGCATTTGTCAGTATAATTGCATAAAACCAACAAAAAGTCTAGGTACCCAGAATTCAAAATTGAACGGTCCAAATTCATTAGACCGTTCAATTTTGAATTCTAGGTACATTCTAGGTACTCATTCTGTATACGTAGCAATGCTTGAGTAACTGAATACGATACCTTGGTAAGTTTGGGATGTGTTTGGAGCTTGTGTGAAGTGAGAAAATAAAATTAGAGAAAAGGAAAAGAAAATCTTACTATTCACAATACTTAGATTTTTTATTCTCTTTTCTCTCCAACCCAAACAAAAAGAGGAAAAATTCAACTCTCCTTCATTTTTCCTCACTTCCCTCAAGTTCCAAACACACCCTTAATTTTTGGTTTTGGATCCAACCCATCTTGAACCCACTTAAACTTATGTGTATATATGGATTAAACTTATGTCTATATGGGTTAATGTAGGTGGCAAATTGGATTTGAGTTACAGATAAGCAAGTTGGATTGAATTCATGGGTTGGGTTTGAAATTGACACCTCCAGTATATGTTGAAGTTCAAGTGTTCAACCATGAACCAACCAATGTACTATTGACTTTACCCCAATTGTTATGCCAGACAAGAACAGGGTCAAATTCTGCATTAATTTTGATCAAGAAGTCATCTTACCAATTGCAGTAATCAAGCATTCAACAACAAAATACTGTCAGGAGAATCAAATCGCACAAACGTAGAAACTATAACAGAAATTTCAGTAAGAAATTAACAATCCTTTCAGTCCATAACCGACAAAAGAAAGCACGAAGAATTATACACACTACTCCCCCTAACACAAAAGCCCTAACCCTAAATACGCAACAGAAGACAATTACGAGTAAACAAAAAACAACTTTCATGTCAACCATCAGATCTACCTATCGAAGAACCGATTCAAGAGCTGGTGAATTTAGTCACGGCCTTGGTCCCCTCAGACACGGCGTGCTTAGCCAATTCACCAGGCAACACAAGCCTCACCGCCGTCTGAATCTCCCGAGAAGTGATCGTGGGCTTCTTGTTGTACCTGGCGAGCCTAGACGCCTCCTGAGCAAGCTTCTCGAAGATATCGTTGATGAAGCTGTTCATGATCCCCATGGCCTTGCTGGAGATCCCGATATCTGGATGAACCTGCTTCAGCACCTTGAAGATGTAGATCTTGTACGTCTCAACGCTCTTCTTCGACCTCTTCTTCTTCTTATCGCCGGCAGCGGCAGAGGCGTCCTTGGGCAGCTTCTTCCCCGCCTTTGGCTTCTTCTCCGCCGGAGCCTTCTCGGCCTTCTTCTCCTCTGCCGGTTTCTTCTCGGCGGGCTTCTTCTCGGCCTTGGGTGCCATCGGATCTAGAGAGAGAAATTTGGGTTTGGTAGAGAATTGAGAGAATTTGGATCTGCTTCGATTTGGAACGGTGAGGAATGAAGGGTTGCGTTGGGAGTTTTATATAGAAAGTTGACGGTTTTTTATTGGGCAAGGAGGTTTGATGCGGATCGATGACTTGGATACGATATGCGTCGTTGGATTAAGATAATAGAGAAAAGAATGGGATTAGTGGTTGAGATGCGTTTTGGAATTTGGTGTTGGGCTTTTAAAACGGAGGGAACGCTTGGAATTTGGCGAATTTGGATTGCCGCCTTTCTTTGGCGCTTGGACCGTGGGTTTTGGTATCAGATTCAAATGCAATTACGAATTTTCATCCATAAGCAATCGTTATTATGGAAGCTATATTGGAAATGCTCTTAGAGATTCTCCTTTCCCACTCTATATGTTTTTGTGATAATTTATGCTAAAGTTGGACCTGAAATTGTCGTGCCCTAATTGGACTGGACATGTTTCAACTCGTGAAAGCGTACTTGATTTACATAGCGGTACTGGTAAGTTTCTTAGGTATCAGTACCAGCTGGGCCAAATGTGGGATTACTTTCCTGATCAAGTGTTATGTGCTTGTGTGATGTTAGGTCGTTGTGTGGTGGTCGTTACTCACATTGAAATAAGAAGCCTTATTGTATATGAAGTTAAACTTAAAAATGTAAACGGGTGTAATAGGACCACCTTTGGGCAAGTTGCTAGACAAGGGTTTCACGAGACCCACAAAACTCGGAAAAAGGGTTCCACGATGCCCACAAGACTCGATAAGGAGATTGCGGGTTTCCAAGTACCCAAATGTTAATTTAATGAATGAAACAAAAATGAATTGAGTAAATTCAGTAATATAAATGGAATTCTATTAGTTGATTGGGCATCCTTACAAATAATTTGTAAATACATAAGTGTACCTTGGTTCCAAATGATGAAAGTATGTTGTTAGTTTACATTTCGTGTCTTGTGCTTTATACCTTCCTGACTTACTCGTGTTCACATCATCTCATATATGCATCTAGTGTTTTAAAGGATTTTCCTACTAGCCAAGTATATGCTCAACTTTTCATTTTCAGGTATAAACCACGGAGCATGCCTTTGAGTCTTCTTTTGAAAGCATACATCAAAGAGTTATCTTTTCAACTTGTAAAACTTATTTTGTAGATGAAAATGTAACTCCATTCATTGTTTATCTTTTGACTTTGAAGGTTGTAACAATTTAACTACTTTTGCTTAGCTTCTCATGGAACAAAGAATTGTAACACATCAGTATTATATTTGGGGACATACCATTATGCTATGTATGGACTAACTGTTATTTGATTTTATGGGAATGTTGAGTAATTATGTATGAAAATCGAGAGCGTGACAATAGAGGTCTAGGGTGGTTAGGATAAGTCTCCTTCATCATGTAGCAGTCTCTTGAGGCGGTGTGTGAATTTCTTGATCGTTCTCCCTCTTTGGCTTGTAGATGTTCGAGAAGGGGTTCTTGTCCAGGTAGTTGTTGTAAGGGAGGCGGAGAAGTGTCCCATATAATTGCTTTTGCTCAATTCATCCTTAGCTTGTTCTTGGGCCATTAAAGGGTCTAGTCGCCCTGTTAGCGGTTGGCCTTAATGGCTTGACTTCTACATTGCCTCTTTTTTCTTAAGGTGCTTGGCTATTCTTCTCGGCCACTTGAGCCTAGTTAAAATCCTCCTTGGGATTGATAAGAGTGACTCAAATACTTTATCATAAGTTAGATTGTATTTGGCATGCACCATTGACACATAACATGCAATCCATTGAATTTTGAGTTCCTTATTAATTAGTAATTTTATTTAGATATGTAAAATTTCCTCTTTGAGAACTGTGCTCCATAAGAATTTCATACGGTATAACTCGAGCATAAAAAACACAAGGCAAAGTAAAAAAACATGGTTATCTGCCCAATAGTTTTCACTTCGGAAGAGTTCATACCATGCTGTTTGGCCTAGTTCTTACACTTTCGTCATGTGTCGTCGTGCAATTGAATATAAGCCAAACATGAATTTGACACATAACCAAGTTACGAACAACTTGTGCTTTCAATAGGCTCTGTCTCTAGTTCAAATATTTTTGAGCTGCACCTTTATTTTCTAAATTTTGTTGTGAATTCAACTTGAGTAAAATAATCAATAACATAACTAGTAACTATATCTATCTTGCAAAAATCAGAATGATTTTTTATAAAAAAACAAAAATGCTAATCATAGCCCATTGAGCTGGGGTTAATGTGCAAATTTGCATTTTCAAGATACCTTTCATATGTATAGCCCAGCCCACCCAGCCCAGCCCAGCCCACACTTCAAAGAATCAAAAAGACAAGGCCCACTTTTTTGTCTGGGAAGTCAAAGGGCATTTATGTAATAGTAACGAATTTTAACCGGAAAAAACACCCATTTCATTTCTTCCCCGCCGAAACCCTAGTATCTTTCGGCGCTCTTCTCTCAAGCTTTGCGCTTCCACCATTTGTTCTACTCGAGGTAAATATATACTTGCTGAAGCTCGATTTGATCTCGTCTGATTCTTTTGATGGATTGCCTATATCTGTGTTTCGTATGAGATTTATACTTGTTTACAGATGTATCTGTGTGTGTGCGCGCGCGCGCAATCACATCGGAGCATGCTGAGGATTTCGTTGAATTGCGGTTTAATATCTATCGCCTTGTTTGATTGAATTCACTTGTTTTGTGTCTTCGCTTGTTTGTCTTGCTCTCAGTGGGCATATTGGTTCGGTGTTAGTTGCCATGCTCTTACCTGGTTTTGTGATACATATTGTTTGTTCGCGCATCACTTGAACATTATTGGCCCACTTTTACTTCAAAGGAAGCAATTTTCGATTCGGATCTCAAAATTTAATGAGACACGTCTTTCCATGTCGATGCAATGCACGCGTGTGGGAGCATTGTGCCCTGTATACCATTTGAACGGTAGAAAGTTGCAAACGTAGATAAAAGAAAAAGATATTTGTCTCAAGAACTATGCTTGGGTCTTCTATAATAAGTACTTTTAGAAACATGTTTTACTATTCTTGTGACATTGATCTCAAGCAACAACATACTGTCTTAGTAAGGTCCTCAACAAGTTCGAGTGCAAGATAGATTTAAGGTATTTGGACTAAAATCTTATCGAAAATCATATTGAATCCATTGCCATTTATGGTAATTTTGTGGTGGAGAATGCTAAATCTTCACAGCCTCCATAGGACATAGATGGGCCCCACCTGGTGATATGGGAGGCTGTGGATACAGTCAAAATGCTTGACTAGCAATCTCGAGGTTGTTTCATGGGCAGTCTATAGCAATTCGTCTTCAGTTTCCAGCTATATTTAAGGTGGGGAAAATTAGTGTTAAATGATCTCAGACGGTCACAATGAGCTCCATTTATGTTGCTCCTGGTGCATATGTTTCTTCTTTACAGTAGTTTGAATCGCGTGTTGTTTTACGAATGTAATTGTGTTGTATTTTTTTTGTTCTAGTTGTTAGCATTCTTGAGGATGGTGAGAGTTAGTGTCCTGAATGATGCTCTCAAAAGCATGTACAACGCAGAGAAGAGAGGAAAACGACAGGTCATGATCAGGCCATCCTCAAAAGTGATAGTCAAGTTTCTTCTCGTCATGCAGAAGCATGGTTTGTCCTCTTGCATTGTTTATGCGGCCAGTTTAAAACATCAATTTATCTTTCTCTTGAAATTTTAACCAAGTCTGTTTGGGTCCTTTGGGATATGTGAATATATGTTTATTCCCTTTCAATTGGTTTTGAAGGTTACATTGGCGAGTTCGAGTGTGTTGATGATCACCGTTCTGGAAAAATTGTTGTTGAGTTGAATGGAAGGCTGAACAAATGTGGGGTTATTAGTCCCCGTTTTGACGTTGGGGTCAAGGAGATTGAACCTTGGACGGCAAGATTGCTACCCTCAAGACAGGTTAGCCTAATGAAGTCTTTGAACAAGTTGTTATTTTCCATGGAATATGAATACTAGAAACTACAATTCCTCGAATATTTAGGGTTGAAATTGACGGAGAAATGTCTTTAAATAATGGGATACTACGAAAGGAAGGAGAATTATATTTGCTTGTTTTGACAAGTACTAGTTATACTTTATTCAAAAAATGCGTGTCTAATAATTTGTGAGATTTACACATTGAGGTAAACAAACATGAGTTCTGGCTTTCTAATCCACTGTACGTTTTTGATCATTTGATCCATCACTGAGTTAAAATGATTTTGGGTTTGTGATAACGGATGCATAATGCTTGCAGTTTGGGTATATTGTGCTGACAACATCTGCTGGCATCATGGATCATGAAGAAGCTAGGAGGAAGAATGTTGGAGGCAAAGTACTTGGCTTCTTTTATTGAAAAGGATTTCAGATTGTTTTCAAATTTTTGGGACGTGACAGTAATTTTGCTTGCTAGTAATAAGAGATAATTGTTATGCTGAAGTTTTTCATGCCTTCGGTTTTGACTTACTGTGCTTTTGCTGCTCATTCAGAAAATTTTATGCCAAGGACTCTTTCTGAACAATTTGTACCTAATTCTGTTCATGCAGTGTGCAATGCTTGCGTTCCTACAAGTTGCTTATCATTTCATTCGTCGCCCTTTACTTTTCAGAAATGAAACTTGAGTTTATGAAACTTAGTCTCTGTAGCAATATACAGTGTGGCGAGAATATGCTGAAATTATCTGGCTAAGATTATCAGCTCGATTATTTCTTTTCTTTTTGAAAAATGTTCTACTCGCATAAGTTTAGAAAACGAGAGGAACAGATCATCAAATCGGCTACATGAAGGGCTCACATAGCTGGAGCTGTATCTAATGTTACTACCCAATAAATTGTGTTGATATTGGAAAATCCTCTAGCCTAGCCTATGGTAGATAGGAACGGGACGAGGTGTAGATTGAATTGCTGGCCTTATAGAGTGAAATATGAGATCCCATTCTTTTGGTTAGCACTTAGCGTAGTCTGGCTGGATCGATGTCGATGCAGGTTTTGGATGAATAGTTGTCTGATTCAATTACAGTCTTATGTTTTTTTCCACACACGACCTTGGGATATGGATGCTTGTAGATATGGTTATTAGTTAGCCAGATATATTCATAAAACCAGATAATCAGATGTATGGGAACTGTGGTGTAAAAAGCCGAAAATCAGCACCATTACAAAGCAAAACTGATTAAGAGTGCAACAATATTCTCCGAGCGCTCCGTAATTTTATTGGAAAATAGAAGTCTTTTTCTTACAAACAGAAAAAGAAAAGGCTCAACTCAAGATGCTTGAGCCACAATCATCTCATCACTTCTTTGCCAAAGGATATTTAAAGTTGCCCAACGTTCAATCTCACATCTTCAAATGGCCACCGTAAAACTTGATCGCTACGATAACGCCCCTCCTCCGCCACCGCCGCTTCTTCATTTGGAACATGCAGTCGAACTCAGAAGGAAAGGAAGAAGGGATGACCCTTGTAGAACAAAGAAGACATGACGAGGACTTCTATTTAAGCTACTCTAAAAGGGAAGTAGGTTTCTGACTGAGTGGAGGAAGGATCTTCTCAGCATATGCTCCAAGCATTAAACAGGTAAGTGCTCCTTTTCCCTTCAACTTTTACCCCTTTATTGTCATGGATTATGGGCAGCATTTGCTGATTAAAGTTCTCCCAATGATTCGTCTGTCTAGTGTTTTTGCGAAATTAGTGGGAAATGAAACAATTGGACTTTGTAGTGATCGATTTGACCTCTTGTCTTCGTGATTATTGTTCGTTTGTGCTCAGTGTATTCTCTTCCGATTCATTTGGACATCCCGAAAGTTGTGGTATTTCTATCCAACCTAGGGCTCCGGATTGGGGTTTTGTTTCGCCTTTTAGGCGATTTCCGAGTAATGAAGTTGTCCTTTTGTTCAAAAAAACAATGCTTTAAATTGAGATGTAATTGCATTTTCGAAAGGTGTCCATATCCGGTACGGACATAAAATTACATCTGCCCTCCATCAAAGTTGGACTGAATTGGCTGTTTTATCATTTGGCCTATATAAAGCTTGTGGTTGCATGAAGAGGTGGACTCAAAAAACGGAAAGTGGGCATACGATTTACTTATTCTCCACCATTTACAGGCAATATCGATCCCATGAAATTCCATATCTCATATCCTATGAAAAAAACCGAGCCAAAAGTTAGTTTGTTTTATAACTCAAACTGTCCGTGCCAGTTTGCACGCACCTCTACTAATTTTTGGGAAATTAATCTCGCCGTTCACTAGTAAGGGACCTGATTAAAGCCAAAACAAAGTCCTTGTAAGATTTTTAAGCCATTAACCAGATGGTACTTGATCATACTTAATTTTAAACTCTACTCCCTCCGTCCCTTTTTAAGTGATCCGCTTGGGAAACGTGTATTTTTGTGGACGTTAAAAAAGGCACTTCCGTAAAACGTTTTTAATTTTTTTTTGCACCAAATTAAAGTACTCAATGAGCACTTTAATTTGGTGTAAAAAAAATTAAAAAATTATATAGAGAAATATGTTTTTTAGGGGTTTGAAATTGCACGCATTCCCATATGGATCACTTAAAAAGGAACGGAGGGAGTATTTGTTAAGGAAAGCACGCTATCGATGATGGTACAATGCTCCTTGATTTATAGAAGTTCTAAGAAAGATTCTTGTTGGGATTTCATTCAACAAAAAGTCTAGATACACAATTTTAGAACACAATTCTTCTTTTTGTCAAAATTGTTTTTTTTTTTTTTTTTCAGGCTGTGTTTCTACTTTTGTTTTTCTAAGATTTGGTGACTTTCATTGAAATTATGGACCATGGAAGGCTATATCACCATAACATGAAATCAAGATGGCTTTATTTGGGTTTATCTCATTGTTAATAGGCAAGCATTTTTACCTGTCCAGTGTCAATCATCAAGTATATATCATTTGGGGAAAAAGCAGACTATGCCTTTGTCATAGAAGTCAATTAGCAGGAACCTTACAATACTGCAAAAAGCTCCAATCATTCTTCTTCTAATGCTCTTGTTCGTTCAATGATTTGGATTATATTAATGTGGTAACGCTCTTCTTCAATACTTCCTCCGTCCCAAATTGCTTGTCCTTCTTTATATTTTGGGATGTTCCAAAATATTTGTCCTATTTCTAAAAACATCCATCAAACCATGGCCACTTTCAAGTTTTACCCTTAAAAAAATACTTTTTCCATCTCAATTGACTTGTCAATTATCTTTTATTTTATAACGGTTTTTATAATTTTGAAAACTTTGTATAATAAAACTTATTGATATTTATTAAACAAGATCCATATTGCACATGTTTTGAGTTTTATATAAACAATTAGCCCCACAAAATTGGCCACAGTAATATTGACTGATCGGATTTAAAAGCAAAACAGAAAAGATACAAAATTTTCATACCTCTTAAAATCTCACTTCCCCAAAAAGAGCAAGCAAATTGGGACGGAGGGAGTACTTATTTATTGCGAACAGAGACAAACAGAGGAATCAATAGAAAATGGGATATCGAATTCGTGTCCTATATATTTTCTTGACTTTTTAGCCTTGGGTGAAGATTATTATTATTTTTTTGTTTAAATAATGTTTTTTTAACTGATTACGGTGTCTTGAGATGTTCTTCATATATATTTTCGTATCCATCTGATTATTGCAGGCCTATGGCATATGATATCCAAAGAAGAAGTGATCTCTTATTTTAGATAAGTGTGAAAAGAAAAGCCATTGTTCAAAGATTTTGCGGGAGAGACAGAAAAGGAGTTTTCACCCTAGCGCCTTGTTTTCCTATTTTGTTCACCAAGTCAGGCTAGACCAGTTCTCAAAGTTAGAGATTACATGACAAACCTCACCCCATCATTTTTGGACACGGGGTCCGATCTTGGGCACCTGGGCTCCTAGATCCGATTGGTTTCGCCGACGGGTTTTTGGAGCTCGCTAACAGTGGCGATGGCGGCGTCTGCAACGGATCCGGTTGTGGTCCTTCACCCTGTGGCGGGAACGAGCTTCAGAAGGATGTAGATCTAATCACTCCACCCTCCTTCACGAGTGTGTCTGATGGGTCCGTCTTCGTTGCTGATTTCTTGCGGCTTTTTGTTTTGTTGTATTTTCTTTGTTTTGTTGTTGTAATCTCTTCTCCCTTTAGACCTATGGACCGTGTAACTTGTACTTGATTTCTTATCAATATAAGTTGCATTTTCCTTGTTCAAAAAAAAAAAATTACGCAAATTGACCGGTTCAATTTCTAGAAGAATAAAAAAGCTAACCAACTTTTTCATAGGCTATCGTGTAGAAATTGTTTGAAAAAACAAATGATATCATTTTATTACATTAGACGAGAATTGAGAAGTATGATTATCAAAATAGAACTCCTTTCTTTCATTGTGAAGATTTTTTTTATATTTTTTTGCCATTAGATTTATATTAGTGGGAGTTAGCGGGGGAGTTAGTAGTCCAAATGGAGTCTAGAAGATATCCATAGCCCTAAACTCTAAATGCCTCTACTGAGGCTCGAACTCTGGTTTCGTTTGTGAGAGAACCAAGAGATAACCGCTACATCACTGCTACATATACATAAAATATACCCAAAATTTATAAATCAATGACCCAAATTTATTCCGAGTAATTTAGGCCATTAATTTATAAATTCTAGATAAATTCTGGCCTAGACTTTCTGTACAACGTAACATTAGGACTCCACTACAATAAAATTATCAATCGAATGATGGGCCTGTGAATACCATTCATTGCCTTTTACTGATCAAAAAAAAAAAAATGATGGGCCTGTGCACGAGCGGGCCCAAACCGCACCGGAAGTTTATCTTCGGGTTCTGGGTGCAAGACCCGAAATGACAACTCAATGCTCGGGTGGGGTAATAGTGCGGCTTGGATTTTCCTTCTATTTCACACTACTTGACAGTTGTACCTCGACGAGTGGATCAAGATGCTATTCAGTTTTTAATTGTGTCCAATCCAGACCATTTTGGGCCGTTGTGGGCCCAATTTAGCCCAGAAACAATGATTGAAATTGTCAATTTTGTAGAGTTTATCATGCAGTATACACTCCTAAAAAATTAGCTTGATCTAATATAAGTAATCATATGAACAAATTAGATTTGTACAAGGAAAAATGAAAGATAGTATAAATATGATGCGAATCTTATAATTTTAATTTCTCCTTACATAAGCTTGTTTTGGTACATACATAGTTATCGATGTTCGATCAAATTATTGTTGAAAATTGGTGGAAGATAATAAGTAGAAAGTGCATGGATAATATATTGATATCCGAACTAGTTTGTCGTTATATAGTACATATTATGCTCCACCTGTTAAGTGGAGATTAGCATGACTCATTATTATTTATTTTTTTGAACGGTAGAAAATATAGCAAGACTCATTATTGTTTCACACGTATATGCTACACAACAAGCTAAATTCTACAAAATAAATGAATGCGATCATTTTTTTGGGCCAAGCAGGACCCACAATGGACCAGACTGGACTATGGGAGCTGATCCTCGATGAGTCAGATGACAGCTCAGTTCCCCTAATCCTATCACCTATGTAATAGAAATGCTATGCGTAAAGAAGCTTAAACCAAACCATTTACAAAATGTGAGTGCTTTTCAAAAAACTTATTTGTAAAACACGACTTCATGTTCTCAAATTACTCACATTTTGTGTATGATTCGGTATAATTTTTCTCGGGCATAGCATTTCTGCCTATGCAATACGCGGACAGAATAATTCTTTATTTTTGAACATAACACGGGAATCATTCAAATATTTCTAGTACCAGTAAATTTCAACACATTTAATAACATTGCCAGTTGTAATCTTCTGGATTAAATGAATATTCCTATTAAAGCGCCCGGGTTGATCAGGAATCGGGACTACCAGATAATTTCTCTCGTAACCGGAGAGAGGTCTCTTCTATAGTCTCTATTCCTGTTGATAGTTTGCGCAGGCGGAGCATCGCGCACCCTAAGAAAAGTCAAGACATACACACAGACAGGGCAAAGGCAAAGGAGGTGCGCATCTTAGCCTCCAGCCATTTCCATCAAACTCCCCTTCGGTAAATCTCGCTAACGTAACCTCTCTCTCTCTCTCTCTCTCTCTCTAGATCTTCATCGTCCTCCATGGTCTCTCTCTCTCTCTCTCTCTCTCTCTCTCTCTTTCTCCTGATCCGCTAATCCGGTAAAATTGTTGCATCTGGATTTGATTTTGTGTTTTTGCTGTTTTGTGAACAGGTGTAGGTATTGTATGTGGTAGGGTATTCGGATCGATTATTCAATGGCTGCTCCACCTGCAAGAGCTAGAGCTGATTACGATTACCTCGTTAAGCTCCTCCTCATCGGCGATAGCGGTATGTGTAATTTGCATTTCTCAAATTTGAGCTTATTTCATGTGTGTCGTATGCTCATCTTATGTGAAATGTGTTTGCTTTTATGAATCACCGTCGTATAGTTGAACATATGAGATGAGTATATAGATTGGTTTTGTTGAGGTCAATTGTTGTTTAGAGTCTGATGTAATTGAGGCATTGAAAAGCTGTTTTTTTTTTTAAAGGATGGAGTTGAACTCGGATTCTTGGTTGTAATTTCTTGCCTTCGTTTAAGTCAAACTAATATTCGAGGTATTTGTTGTTTGAACTCAATCAGAGAAGAATCAATTTGCACAGTTGCACTTGTGTAAATGGTGATATGATAATGATGTCTGTCATCACTAAAGACAAATAGTAATGCTGTTAATTGGGAAACACAGATTACAACTCATCATACAGAAAAAGAAAACAACTACAGTAGAGAGTAGCGACATATATTAATGTGCAGAAGTTCTTATACACAGTCACATTTGTAGGTCCCAATTCAATTGCGTTTAACTTTCTTTACCTATTGGGATGTCATATATGGTGTTGATTGGAGTATTTGGCCTCATTTTATACTCCATTTTGTTATTCTGTGCACATTTTCAGCAGTTAGAGGAGAATAAATAAATAAATAGTTACACTTCTATGGGAACAAGGTCTATGCCTGACTTTACACTGAGGGAAAACAATTTGTCCTATGTTATCCACAACTTGGATCTTGATAGGGAATGTTGAAATTTTCATTTAAGAACTAAGTACTCACAATGCAGGCTTGCAATTTGTTTGCCGATTTGTGTGCTGTGATAGGAACCTATAATATCCTATATTCCTATGATACTGGGTCTCTGATAGAAGACATTATTTTCCAGAGTGCAAGATGTTCTCTTGTTGTGTGCTTGATCATATCAAATTCAAACTAGTCTAGTTTGCCGTGACTTGATGGAGGGTAATTGGCATGTTTACAATCAAAGCTGCTTCTTGTATCAACCTGTTTAGTAATGAACTCTTCTAAACAGTGGGGCTGAGCTAGGCAAGCAGTTTTTCTTTTGTCTATCCTCGCTTGCTTTGCAGCTAGGTGAATAGGACGCAATTGAACTTCCCATTCTACCCCTCTATTGCGTCGGTGCTGAAAATGTAGTTTATAGTTGAACTGCAATCTTTTAATGGCCTCTAGAATCTTAGATTATTGAATTAGTTAGCAATCTTACTAGGATTTGCTTGGTGTGCAGATCATTAAAGGATGATTGCACCTGGTTGAGATGGGGTGCTGTGAAACTTATTACTTAGGAGGATTGTTTGTTTTGTGCCACAGAGTGGTGAACTTGATTTGAGTAGCTTTTGAGATTCAGTCCTTCTGTTGTGATTGTGTTTGTGTATTTCTCTTCTCCCTTATTGACGTTATTGAAATCCTATGTAGAAGAAGAATATATATTCTAGGCTGGAAGACAGCATTTATATTTAATTAAGGCATAATTTGAATGCTTAGACAAGGATAGCGACTTGATATATAACCTGTTAGAGCAAGGGTTTTGCTTCCACCATGTTCCGAGTTCTTGTTGAGGGCAAGGTACCAAGTTAGTACATACCTGTTTACTGTAGCCTCAGTTGGAAATGATTTGACTTGAAAATTGTTACATGATTCTCTGAGCTTTTATAGTACCCATAAACCAATGTTTTTTCTTTTTATAAAATCTTTTATCTTAATCACTTTGCAGGTGTGGGCAAGAGTTGCCTTCTTTTGCGTTTCTCGGATGGTTCCTTTACAACCAGTTTTATCACCACCATTGGGTAGTCAATCCCTTACATCTTGAGTTGAATTGTGCAAACATATGTATGCTTTTGTTTTCCTTTGGAAGGTATCCCTTTAACCTTTTTGAGCTCATTACCCACTTACAGCATTGACTTCAAGATAAGGACCATTGAGCTTGATGGCAAAAGGATTAAGCTTCAAATCTGGGATACAGCTGGTCAGGAACGGTTCCGAACAATCACCACAGG
>JAXBDA010002942.1:0-38333 GCA_036023075.1 Gaultheria prostrata | reverse complement strand
CTCGCACACGTTCACACCTTCCCTGTGGATTCGATATACCCGGTCTTACCGGTAAAGTGCTACACCGGTCCCTAAGTCCTACGCTTGGGACGTCCTTAATTTTGCCACACGAAATCGGTCAAGCAATGTCGTTAAACATCTCCAAACGGAAGATTTGGATTTTGAACTCATCTTTGAACTAGAAATGGTGTTCCGTAAAGTTTAGGGTTCTTTGAGAAATTGACAAATCCCGAGGGTGACATCGCCCAAAGCATTCCACGTGGCAAGGAGCGTAGCTCTTGCCTACGTGAGATCAATGAGGTTAACAACCCCCGATTTTGGTACATAAAGATGAACCCGTAACTTTATTAAACAAGAAATGTTTACCACACGGCGAGGAGAGCGAATCAACCTAAGTCACGGGGTGTTAATCACCCCATGACCAAGCCTACGTAAGCTACTCACACAAAATACTAGGAAACTTGACTAGAAATTTGAAGGAAATAAATAACATGACGAATAACTCTAAAAACTGATTTTATATGAAGATCCTAGACTTGCCTACGACGTTAAACTTTGAGAAATTAACAAACAAACATTAATAACTTGAGTTTTCAAAGGAAATGACTAGAAAACGAAGAACGAGAATTAACCGATGAAAAACGGAAATAAACTAGATTTAAAGAGAGGCCTTGAGTGTAGCTACAATATTAATACAAGAGAAATTAACTAGAAATGGAAACTTACATGAGTTCTTGAAGGAATATCAAATTACAAGCTATGGAGGTTTTCCTCCTTAAACTAAACTAAACTAAAGTGTAGGAGAGAGGAGAGAGAGGGAGAGAGAGATACATACAACACACTCTTTCTCTCCCAAAAATATCCCAAAAAGGTGCCATAAAGGTGAAACTTGCCATAAAAGGAAAGTCTGAAAAGGTGGCCAAAAAAACTGGACGAAGCACTTTTGGGTCGACCCATATTGTGTTTAGATCGACCCAAAACCCTCTGTTCCTCCACTAAATGTTTTGGGTCGACCCAGATTATGTTTGGGTTGACCCAGATTTGCTCCAGGCAGATTTTTGAACCAACTTCGCGGGCACGCTCTGGCTTCGTCCGAACTCGGAATGCGGTGTTTCTTGAACCGTTGGAAAGCTCTATGAGTCTACTTTCATACCCAATTGACCTCATCTTCATGGCCTTTGTATCTTGAGAGAAATGAGCCTTTTCCTATCAGTGTGTCAGATTTCCTCGAGGCTCATAGCTCCAGATTTATTATTCCTTTGTTTCGGGCCTTCCTTGAACCTTCCAAAGCTCATTGAGTCGACTTTTAAGCTTCGATGATTGTCCTCTATGGTGTTGAGGGACCTTGGGTACTTCATGGATACATCTGGGGATTATTTGGAGCTTTGGACATGCCCTTTTAGCTCCGATTTCCTGAAACTCATCAAAAACACAACTCGCGCAAAATCAATTGTTTAAAGGCACAAAATGCACATGTGTGTGATCTTAACGAGCGAGATGAGCCCGGATATGTACAATATTAGGGGCTCATCAGTTATCTTTTTGCAAGAAGGAAAAACAGTCAGTTGAAAACCACCTTCGTAAGATGCTACACACAAAGAAATAGAAGCAAACATCCTATGAATGGGGACTCGAGGCTGAACCGTTTACTATCGTCCTAACTCCTACATCCATATGCGATGATAAGCAGTCACCCTCGGCTCCTCGTACGATACTCACACATGCAAAACAAAATGATTAATCCGTCGTTGCGAATGTCGGATTGTGAACTTACTTCCAGATTGTGAACATGATATGGCCTTGAACTGAAAAGGGTTCATGCGATACGAGATAACAAACTAAACATGATTAAATGAACGTGATACATGCATACATAAACAAAACACGGGTCTAAAACGAGAAACATGATTAAATTAGGAAACTTTCCTAAAATATAAACTTTCTAAATATGGAAACTTCATAAAATAGAAACTTTCTAAATATGGAAACTATATGCATGAACGAGGTACGAAACAAATTAGGGAACTTTTCTAAAATAGAAACTTTCTAAATGTGGAAACTATATGCATGAACGAGGTACGAAACAAATTAGGAAACTTTCCTAAACAAAAACTTTCTAAATGTGGAAACTATATGCATGAAAGAGGTATGAATCAAATTAGAAAACTTTCCTAAAACAGAAACTTTCTAAATATGAAAACTATATGCATGCATGCTACTTATGGAAAGACCATAAGGGCAAAACAACTAATTAATCGTGCGACGTACGAATGCAAGGGTAAAACAGTAATTTGACAGGCTAGGAAAAACGGGCAGCATAACGACAGGGGTAGAAGCATAAATATGCATGTGGATAGAGTAACAACCAAAATTCAAGCTTTTCGAGTGTTCGAGCGGCAGCATAACAACAAGATATGTTATGTGCGAGACTCTACTCGGACAGAGTAACGACTGTGCTACGGGTTAAATCATGCGTATACGCTAACTACGTGCATGTGTGTGCAGAACACTACTTTAATCATGCAAGGGTAAAATAGTAATTTCACATGCTAAGTGAAATAATTAATCTAAACATTTAAACTAATTAAAGTTCTAAGATATGCATGAACTAAGCATAAAATAAAATCCTAAGTATGCATACTAAACAAAGCGCATAAATAATACTAAACAAATAAGTAAAAACTAAAACTAAACTAAAATAAATAAGCAAAACTAAAACTAAATAGACAAAACTAAAACTAAATAATAAAGAAAAGAAAGAAAGGAAACATACCTTGACTGGACCGGTTGCCCTCAGAAAACAACCGAACTGAACTAGACCACCTCCGCAAAGACGACCTTGATGCTAGGCTTCTATCCGGTAGCCTACCGGCGTAGAAGAGAAAAAGAACTAACCGAACTAATCCAAGTTTGGCCCAAGATTGAATCTCAGTCCAGAGGAGTCTACACTTTACCTATCAAGAGGTTTTTACAAGTGTTTTCGGAATGCTTGAAACCTTTGGTGAAGGGGGGTATTTATAACAAGATTCCAGGTGAAAAAAGTGTTTGTTAGGCGATGTGGGACAAGAATAATACGCATTTTCCGTACCCAGAAGCGGCGGCACGCAAATCTAGAACGTTCCAGAATAAAAAAAAAAATTTGGTAGGGCCGGACCGACCCTAGGCCATAGCCGAACTGGCTCTGGCCCTGGTAACATTTAAATTCTATTGGGATAAAGTCACTAGTAAGTAGAAAAATGGACTTACAAATTTACAACGTTCATTAAATTAAGAATGTACGTAGTTGGACAAAATTAAATTGTTAAACAAGAAGATATTGTTATTTTAGGAAAAATTTTGTGTAAAATTTTTAGTTACACATTGAAAAATTTAGATTATGTAATATTATAATTAACATTTCCAATGAAAAATTAAGATTTTATTTTTACAAAATTACACATTCAATATGGATCTCATTTTGCAGATCTCTTCAAGTAGATTTTAAATATATATATTTCATAAAAAATAAATATTAAAACAAAAGTTATAAACTTTAAGATTTAAATTAAAAGAGGAGAGAGAGAGAGAGAGAGAGGGCACTACAAGAAAATTAGTCATTCCCCGTGGTTTTTTTCCCGGCGGGTCAATTAATGCCGGAAAAAGTGACTTTTACCGGCGGTTTTTGTCACTTTTCCAATACCGCCGGTAAAAATCAAATTTTTGAAAATAGTTTACTATATACTGTAAATATATATTTTTTTTGTCCATTGTTAACAAAATACGTGGTAGCTTAGATGGTAGGATGTGAGCATGCGCGAGCCCATGGTCGCGAGTTTGAGTCTTGGGGCAAGCAGATTTTTCCCCACCACATGGGCGAGCTGGGCGCCGACGGGGCTGGTCGGACGCCACGTGGGCGGGTCACGTCAGCGCCATGTGTAATTTTTCTTATACGACAAAATGCTTTACCGGCGGTTTTAAAACCGCCGCTAATGGTCCGATTTTTCCTAGCGTTTTTAGCATTCCCTCCGGTGGTATTGACGACGGGCGTGATTACCGCCGTTAATACTATTGCCGGCGGTTTTCGGTCGTTTCCTGGCAATTTTCTAATGCCGCTAATGGCTAATTTTCTTGTGGTGAATAGACCATTTTCAACAGCACAAACATAACTCTGTAGATTTACCACTTCCATCTACATAGGGAGGGAGTAATACAGAGTACATGTGAGATGTGGAAGAGAGAGAGAGAGAGAGAGAGAGAGAGAGAGAGAGAGAGAGAGAGAGAGAGAGAGAGACTAACAAAGTTCTAATCTCAACCATTCATTTCAATAGTTGAGATGGTGTGTTTTTTTTATGTCCCTTGAACCAGCTCCTATATATTTTATCTCCAAGTAGTTAAATATTGAAAACAGATAATCTTCGATGGATCTTTCACTGTAGCATATTGACGTTGGCAATGGAATGTGTTTTTCCATCATATGTACATACGTTTTTCCTTTTTGAAAGTCCACCGGTCATTTTTTTTTTTTGTCACACAATTCACATCAGTGGGAGTTAGTGAATTAATTCACGGAGATCTAGAAGCTTTCCATAATCCTGGACCCCAAACACCTCTATTAAGGCTCGAACCCTGGTCTCCCATGAGGGAGAGCTAGGAAATACTGCCAGGCCAACTACCCTTTGTTTTTTTATTTTTTATTTTTGGTGGCCCTATTTGGATGCCGCGTTAGGCACCCGGATTTGAGAACCGCCCGGATATGTAATCTCGGGCCCACGCTAGTCCGGTGTTTGGATGCAAAAGTGGTTCCCGGACTTGTTTCACTGTTTGGACTGGTAATCAGGCTTCACCTTCGTTAGCCAACGACAACCCTCACCTTGTCGTTAGCTAACAAAGGGGGATTTGGCTGATTTTCTTCCCTTTCTACCCCTCCAAATCCGGGCAAAATCAAGGAGAGAGAGAGAAAGAGAGAGAGGAAAGAGAGAGAGAGAGAGAGACAAACAGAGGAGGAGAAGGAGGTGGGGGTTGTACCTGGGTTGCCGACATCGATCGGACTCCGTCGTCGGATTTCGCTGGAAACCCCATCGTCGGACTCCGTCGTCTCTGTTCCGCGTTGTTGAAAAAATGAAATGGAGGAGAATAACTCAGTAAGAAATATTGGAAGGAAGGGGAGAAATTAGCTAGTGTATCAATGTCCCATGCAACTAGATGTTCCCAAAGCTATCCAACGGCTATTCTTTATTGCAACGGCTCTTTTTCATTTTCATTTTTTTTAATTCCACAAATGAATTTCTTAATTCTTTTTGTGGAAATATTTTTTTAACATCTAATATAGTTTAAATATATTTATGTATTTATTGCGTATTTATTCTAATTAATATGTATTTACTGTGTATTTATTCTACTCATGTTGAAATTAATCAATTTTGTTTATTAAAATAAAAAAGTGGGGGTAATTAAGTCATTTGCCTTTTTATCCTATCAAATCCACCTCCCATATCCCTCTTCTCAAAATATCATCCAAACACCTCATATACAAATCCACCCTTCTTAAGAGGTGGGGTCACCCTCATTACAAATCCATCCAAAATCATCTCCGGCATCCAAACGGCGCGTAAAAGTGGTCAAATATTGTTAAGGTCTGCATGTTGAGCTCCTTAGTGCCCCGGATAGCTAATTTAGGGACTACACAATCTTGGCCCCACCTGCAATCCGGTGTTTGGTTCTCTGCATTCCCCCTGTATAATCAATCACCCGGATAAGTAACACCCCTTCAGTCGGACTAACTAAAGCCACCATGGACCCTGTTGCTAGCTTATTCGGGGTAGGTAAAAGGCCATTCTACCTCACCCCCAACCATGTAATACAAAGACAACCAGAAAGCAAAGAAGACAACCAGAAACAATATACTCGAAAAATCAGATCTCAACTGCAAAACCCTAAACCAATTTCTGGGTAATTTTATTGAATTCCTGGATAATTCATCCCTAAAACTTACAAATTGTACTACAAAATCATGAAAACTAAGTAAAAATTCTTCAAGACCGTCATCATCTTCGACATCGTGGTTTTGCCATCTTGATTGGAAATCTCATTGATATCTCCATCGTCGATTGTTGCCGGAGTCAACGGTGGTGATTGGGCTTGATGGTTGTGATTTGAAGTTGAAGTGAGTTCACCGTTGAAGACAGTGGCGGTGGTGGGCCGTGGCAGAGACGGAACTACTGTGGTGCAATAGGGGGCCGAGGCCTCCCCCATTGCAAATTTCCAAGAAGTACCAAGCCATTTTTTTATTTTAGTATTGTATCTTAATTATTGTTCCATTACTAACAAACTTACTTTAGTTAAATTTCCAAACAATAAATTGCTCTTTAATTTCTAGTAACTTCCGGACAAAATAAGTAAAATATTAGATTATTGTATTTGTCATTAACATTTTCAAAAATTTGAAAACTATTTTTTTGTATTTATTTTTTAAATAAGTACCATACAGTTAAATTTCCTTGTAATAATTAATATTTCAATGCCTAGTTAAATATCAATGAAAATTAAACTAATCAATATTTATGATACTTCGTACTTTTAAGTATTAGTCGCAGTTAAATATGATTGAATTTTAAACTTTAATTAAATTAAATTAAAACAATTTTATAATTTTTTAAAGTATTAATATTTACGATACTTGAATTATCGTTGAATTAAATTATTAGTTTATATTTAATCTTTGAATATGCACCATCTACGTGGTGTAATTAACTTGCTACATATTTTCGCAGGCTGTGGTGCACGTTAAATACGAATTGGACTATTTTTTGAAAAATAGCATATGTATTTATTTATATTTAAAGTATATTTCGGAGAAAAACTCCTTTTGTGTTTTTTCTTCGCCTGAAAGCCAATCCGATATCATCCTCCAAGGTACTCACGTGGAACTGCTGCACAGCGCGTAAAGTCTACCGGAACAAAAAGGCGCGTGGAAATCCATTCACACCGCTTGTACGCCTCCATCCCACCACAGCCATCACCACCTTATTATTCGTTTCTCTCTTCCTTTTTCCAGCCGGCCATTTTTTCACAAATCCAAATTTCCCATCGGAAAACATTTCAAAAAAAACAAACCCAAAAAAAACAATAAACAAATCCAATTTTATTTTTGAAGCATCTCGATTCTCTTCCATTCCAAAACGGTAAAATTTCTCTCTGCGATTATCTTCTCGGAGGAATTCTATCCCTGCGATGGCGCGGCCGGTGGTGCCCCCGTCGGCGGTGGTCGCTTACGCCCTGAAAGACGCCTCCAATTGGTGGGACGAGATTAACGAGTCCCCTGCTTGGCAGGATCGAATATTCCACGTCCTCGCCGCTCTCTATGGAATCGTCGCCGCCGTTGCTCTGGTACCCCTATCCCTTCCGTGGTTATGTTATCCGGTTTTTTCCCATTAAAGTTGGAATGTGAATTCTTTTCTTGACGTGCATTTTATGGATTCACGTGGATGGAATTTTCTGTTGGTTACGCTTGGTTGATTAGAAAACGTTAGGACAAGGAATTACATCTAAAATCAATGAATTGAGCCCTTTTCCTTAATGTTTTGGAGTAATCTAGGCGACTGATCAAAAAGGCCCTACTAGCTCAATTAGATTGTCTCGAAGATCGTTGAAGTTGATGACGTTCGTTCAGCACGTCGTGAATTAGGATGTCATTTGATTAGGAGTTTCTAGGGTTTCAAATTGGATGGTTAGGATATGGATGAGGAAACGGAATGAACATCCGCGCACGGTCACATGTTTGTGTTCTTTTGCATTAAAATCCTACGCCCTGATAGCTTAATTGGGTCTGGAAGACTTTGAATTTGCTGATGTTCCTTAGTGTTTGAAATCAAGGTAGTGTTATAGTGTACTTATTGAAAACAAAGGTAGTGCTATAGTGGAACCTCTGCGTCTGATTTAATGGCAATACTGTCATTGTTTTGGTTGTTGGGATAATAAAGGACCCAAAACTTTAAGTCTTCATTTTTCTATATTTGTTATTTTCTTTCTTCTTATAAGTTAGTTTCTAATATACTTTCATTTCAGTTTCCAGGATCGAATAAAAGTTCATTAGTTTCCATAGCTATATTGGAAAGTGTAATAACTTGACAGTCTGTTTGGCTAGGGCCTATGAGACCCGGATATGGAAATTAGCCAGATATAAAAATCTGGGTGGAGGGATATGCGGTGTTTGTTTGTTTTGTTCCTTCTCGGACATTTTATACCCCGCATAAGATAATTTCCTTGGAAGGGGATAAATTTTGAACACCCCTCACCTGTCCAAAACATATCCGGGTGTAACATTACCAAAACATCTGTGGTGGAGAGAAAAATTGATCTCAATCGGTAACAATGTTTTATAAACCAAGTCTGACTGTAGGACAACAACCTTTTATTCTTGCTTTCCTGACAACGAACCAAGTGACTTAAATCCCCCTTCTAAAATAATCTCCCCTCTTATTATATCCTCTTTATCCCCTCCAACCATTTAACCGCTGACAAATGAGCATAGAGTAAAATGCTCATTATAGCCTAGTGGATAGTGGTTAATGTGCAAAAAGTGCATCGATATCTGTGGAATATGTATAAATATCTATAAAAGTGCATTGAAACTCTAACTTTTTGACATTATACGTGCACTATGCATAAGAGAGGAAAATAGCACTAATAAGGATAAATTTATCTGAAGTTTTTGACATATGTAGGAATCTCCCCTGAGGGTTTTGATAATTGCACCGACTCCCTTACTTTACAATCTACTATCTAGATTTCCCCCTTTTCGTCAAGTTTACATTTAGTGTTTGCTATCAAATGAAGGAAATGCCCTAGTTTGTATTGATTTCCACATTCCGTCGAGCTGACACTAAAACCATTAGTTTTTGCTACTGAATGACTAAAATATTCTTGAATATTAAGTGAAACTAAGGGAGGTCATTGCAGTTGAAACGAGTAACTTTTAATCCCCCTTCTCATGTAATCCCTCATTCAATCATATACACCTCTTATCCCACCTCTTATTATTCCTTTTATCCCCTCCAAAAAATTAACTGCCGATAAACGAGCGATAAAGAGAATACCCATGATTATAAAGCAAGTAAAGGATAGTACAAGAAGCAATGTTATATGAATTTCTTGCAATGAGTACGGATGTTTATTTTCTGGGGAATATTTATGGATAGGTACAATTGGTCCGGATACAATTGAGAGTACCTGAGTACGGTTGGACGACTCAAAAGGTCTTCCATTTTCTCAATTTCTTGGTGAATGGGGGTTTGTATCTCGTACCTCTTCTCTGATTGTATTTATTATGTAGTTTATCTTCTGTTTTTTTAGTGCTCCTGTTTACTGCTTTTGATTGAATATGGTTTGGTTACTCTGACAGTTCGATGTTTAGTTTTAATTTTCCGCCGGGATGTTCAGAAGTTGCAGCCAGAGGTTTGGAGCGCTCATTATTTTATTTGCTTTTGTTTTCCTTCTGTGTTCCCGTGTTGTTAACATAAGTTTTAACCTGCTGATGTCTTGCTGTTTGTCAGATTCTCCAACATGTCTTGCTTGATATGCCGAGCCTTGCATTCTTCACAACATATGCACTTTTGGTGTTGTTCTGGGCAGAAATATACTATCAGGTTGCGCCAGGTTATACCTATATTTTGCGTATGTTGAGGGCATCCTGATTATTTTTTGTAATGTTTTTGTTGACATGAATATCAACAGGCACGTGCTGTATCAACTGACGGGCTCCGACCAAGTTTCTATACAATTAATGCCATCGTTTATACAGTTCAGGTGAAAATTCTTCTTCATAATTCGACTTCATGTATGAGGAAGGGGAAGTTTTTGTTGGACATAGGGTAAGCTTGATTTGCTTTGTGGGTGGTTTACCCGCCACCAATTTTGACTAGCCATGTTACCAGAGAGAACTATTTTTCTGCTGTTTCCATGTACTTGTGTTATAAAACAATGTTGACTTCACCATGTGATTGAACAAGAAGGTGCTGAAATGTAACCATTTTGTTCAAGTTGTTCAATTGGAAATAATTGAAGTTACGTTTCTCATTGTTGACACTCGGCTTCCTGTACAAAATGGGTTTGACTGCCGGATTGTTTTTTAATAAAGGAGAGGCGAGGGGGGCTTTAATGTGTCAAGGTACTGGGAAAAAATGGACTAACCATGTGTGATCCTGGGAGGAGTTATGAATCTTCGGCATCATTGAAGGGATATGGAACTGTTGAATTAATTGAAATGCTACATGATCAATTATTATTTTTCATGCAACAAGATAGGATAGTAGAAAGAGTAAAACACAAGGAAACAATTTAATTTTCCATTCAGATGAATTCGTGGTGGTAAATATGTCGAATGAATCATTGCTTTTTCTTGGTGAATGTTTGTCAGGGCAGCTTATAGTTGGAACTGTTTATTAAAATAGAAGATTGTTCGGTCAACTATATATTTATAGTCACTATGCTACTTGCTTCCTGCGACCCTCTTAAACACTGAAGTTCTGTTTGTTGCTCTTATTGACAACGACATGGCAAGCTCTAACACTCCCTTGCACATGCAACCCTCGACCCGCAGGTGGAAAGGTTACCTAAATATACATAATATTGGGAATTATAACGAAACAAGGTGGAATTATGGCACAAACAACGGAGCAATCAATTAAGAGTCTTGTCCAAAAGCCTTCGAAAGCCTAGCTCTGATATCATGTTAAAAAGCATCCAACTCAAAATCAATTGGCAAGGAGTGGAGAGGCCGTCCAGGCTCATATACTAGTTATGGAGGTTACAATTAACCAATGGGAGACAAACTAACTCAGACAAACAAAATTACACTTTCAGTTAGCGTATGTACAAATGGGACAATTTTTAACTAATTACACTATTACATAGCGGAGAATTAAGGCGTTAAAATGCTTCCCATGCTGCATATTGAATAGTAAATGCATGAAACCTAAAAAGTAAAACTAGAAAATCCCACCCTGTAGTTGGCTCAACGTGCAAAATTCAGTATGTAATAGCTCATGTCACATTTGTGGTGTATGAATCACTTGCTTGTTGCTAAGTAACTCGACCTTGAGTTTTTGCACCCTCAGAAGATTACCATTGCTCAGATCAATATTCCTTATCAGGGATGGATCATTGCCATCATGACAATTAGGGGTCGATTGGATGCCGGATTAAATTTAGGTGGATTAAATAGTGAGGGTGGATAAAATAGTAGGGGTATTAGATATGGAGGGTGGGCCCACAATGATGTGATGTTTATGAAGGGTGGATAAATTTTTTCGGTACAACGGAAGTTCAAAAAGAGCAACAACAGAAAACGAAAAACAACGAAGACTAGCAAATGCTAGTCTCTAAACTACCCTACACCCAGGGCATCTTCCAACGCAAGGGTGGATAAATTAGTACTTGGTTTGGATGATTTTGTAAAAAGGGGAATTAATTTTGGGTGGATGATGTAAAAAGTTGTCAAAAGACTTATTTGTCCTTGTGCATATCCGTATTAGTTATCATTTTTTGTAATTAGATAAGTCCATTAATTAATTAGTTTGTTATGTAAATCCAATAATTAATTAAGCTATAAGATTTAATCGTAATTAATTTTTACTATAAAAATAAATTCATAATAAGAAATTTATAATATATTAATATTTTTTAATTTATCAGGTTTATATTATTAAATAGATTTTTTTTAGATATTTACTTTTATTAGATGCTATAAAACGTGAAGTTCTAAAAAAACGTGCATTTTTCGAACATCAATTTTGTAAATTTTTTTGCATCGAATTCAAGATCTCTATTAGTGGTTTAATTTGGTGCAAAAATAAAAATAAAAATAGTACGCGGAAGTACTTTGTTTTTTTGATCCGAAGAAAATTGCAAAAGGCATAAAACTCTAATAATAGAATGAATGAATGAAGAGATCAAGGGGCTGGGGGGGTATTTTGGTATTTGGGCCATCCTTATTTAGTCCGAGTGGAGGGGGATTAATTATTGATAGGGTATGGGCTATCTATATTTAGTCCGGGTGAAGGGGTATTATTTAGTCCTAGAGAAAAATAGTCCGGGTTGCATTTTTACTCCCAAACCCATCCTTGAACATGGGCCCGGGCTTAACTATGGGGGCTATTCCTTATCCGGGCCCTTCATACTGCATCCGATCGGGGCATTATGAGACATGAAACCTCTCCATAGCAACCTCACTCTAATCCAATCGATTCAGGAAGTTCGCCACCTTAGCACGATGGCTCCATAGATAGCCCTCGTGATTATCCTTGGATTGTGTATTCTTGCAAACGCCTTGAGCTTTACCCTTATGTGTCTCCCTCCTTCCCCTTTGCCAGGATGCCATGCCAACAAAGCATGATTAAGCAATTGTAAGGGTTTTGATGATAGTACATAAAGGTGACTTACCTACGGTATTGTAAGGTCTATTGTGGCTTTAGCTTTTAGATGTAGGTGCTTTCTAGGGGTGAATTTTATAGTATAGGTTGTTTTGTTTGATTGACTTTTGTGGGGTGGATTCGGCTAGTTGCGCCTTGATGATTTGGATTGGTTTTTTGGTCTTTGATTGCAACAACAACGAAAAAGCTTTGAGGTGTTATGCTTTCTTCCATTTTTTTTTTGGACTCTTAATGGAGGGTAATGCTAGGCTTTTATGATTTCCGATGCACCAAAAAAAATAAAATGCTAGGCTTTTAAGGATAGGTTCGAGTAGGTTGAGTATGTTACACGGTCTTGGGTAGAACTCAACCCCAAAAGCTAGCTCACGAAGTGAGGGTACCCTCACGCTTTTATATTACATTTTACTTTGGTACCAAGCCGATGTGGGACTCTCTTTACACCCTCCCTCACGCGCAGCTCGCTCATTCAGTAGCACCTGCCCTGTGCAGGCCAAAGACACGCACCTAACCATCTGTGGTACCTAGCTCTGATACCATGTTACACGGTCTTGGGTAGAATTCAACCCCAAAAGCTAGCTCACGAAGCGAGGGTGCCCTCAAGCTTGTATATTAGCATATTACTTTGGTACCCTGGTGATGTGGGACTTTGCTTTACAGACTATATATGAGAGGAAGTGCCTTTTTTTTGTTTTGTGTGTGTGTGTGTGTGTGTGTTTAAGGATTCTATTTCATTAGAAGAGGGATCCAGTTTTTTTTTATAGATTTATTTTCTTTGTATTTTTCATTAGCGCACTTCTTGTCGAAAACATGTTATACTCTCTGTTGATTTTGTGTTATGTTCGCTTTTGATGCTAATGGAAGAGAACAAAAGAAGAAATCGCGGGATTAAAGCTCCAGCTTGCACCGCTGCTTTTGTTCCTGCTTCCTTTCGTAGCTTCTTTATTAGTACTCTTGATTACTCGCCTTGGAGCTACATCTTTGGATTAGCATCTAATCCTTGTCCATGAGGTCATGTTCAAACTTCAACCATACATATTAGCTAGCACTTGACTCGGCTATGGAGAATGCTTGACCCCTCAATAGAATGGTTGTCCACGATACTTGCAACATTGCGGGCATTGGAGCCTCCCTTGTCCTGAGGGGTTAGTGACCAAAGTTTACAAGTTTTAAAAGGCCTTTATATAGAAGGCACTTTTGGCAATGTGGCTCTAGTATTTATTTATTACATCTTTTGAAGCGTAGGGGGTCAAGTTCTTTATGACCAAGAGACGAAGAACTCTATCCACCCCTTATAGAAGACTCGATGGATTGGTGAATATCTCATGATCTACTTTCTACTTTCCAAAGCAATGGCCTCGTCTACGTTGCCCACCTATTGAGAATTCGCATCAAGGAATGAACACCCGACACAAATGTAATTCCGTCAATTGTAATGTTTCTGATTATCAAGTTTTAGCCGCTCGAATCAGAGAATAACAGACAATTTCCTTCAAGTTATGCAACTACAGGATCAACCAGTTCCGTTAAAAATGGACTAAGAGATCTCCAGTGATGACAAGTGCTGACCCATGAGAGGAAAGATTTCTCAAGCTTAGTTGCACAAAGCAAGAATGGGAGCAAGAGCGCGGTATGTAGAAAATTCTGAGTTGGGAGCGCCGAAAGGGGTGTGTATATAAGTATTTAAATATAAAAATGAGTGAGAAAAGACGGCCCAATGTATTTTTCATATCAAATTTATGGACAAGTAAATAGATAAGTCAAATACGGAACGAGAGTCCAAATCTCTCAGTTCTTTTCTCTTTTCCGTCTTCCTTGCAAGTGTTTGCAAAGTGAAGTCTGAATTTCTTCTTTGAGATTATTGTGGAAGATCCCATCTTATTTAGGAGCGCTCTCCCGTCTCGATCGCATTGAGATGGGAGCGGGATCCTAGATAGGAAGGGATCGCCTATTCGAGCTTCCGTCTCGGGAGCACTCCCACTTTGAAAGTTCCCTGCAACTAAGTTCTCAAGTCACCCCTCTCGTTCTTGCTTCTATTGAAGATGTGAGAGTTCACATATATGCAAAGATCCACGATGACATTTTCTTCTTCAAATTTCTGGCTGCTCATGTTTCTCTTCTTGGAATGATGAGAGGGACTGTAGGCACCTTGATAGTGGTCGATTATTATTTTAATTCTTTTACTCCCTCATTCTCAATTCGTTTGTCCATTTTGGGGAATCCACCTTAATTAAGGAGCATATTCACTATTCTTTAAAATTTTAAACTTTCCAAAAAATGCCCTTCCTTCCAAATTAGAAAAGCTAGGGTAAGTCACGGTATGCTTGCCGAGGTGCGAGTAAGCTGTATCGGGCACTCTGAATTATCAAAACAAGAAAAGGCATAGAGCTTGATGGCTTATGATAATGAGGTCGTCAAGGAATTAGGCATGGTAAAGGCAAACCTAATAAGTCACTGGATTGTTTCCTAAAAGAGGAGAGGAAAGAGTTTTTATTGCCCATGTCTTTGAAGAGATGGTAGAATAAAACCCTAGAGATTTTGAGATTGCAACAAATAATATCTTGGATTATTCTACTTTAGTCTACTCAGCCTCGCTTTTAAGTTTTTGATTAGTATCTTAACCTCATCTCATGTAATATCTCAAGTTGGAGTTCTATTATGTATTGGTACTCTAATCAGTACATTGCTTTCTGATAGTTAAGTTAAGAAGACTTGCCCTTGTTTCAATATGTTGGGGCGAAGCCTCTTTACCACCAAGCCCAAGTAATTACTCAACACGCCTTGAGTATCACGTAGCGACACATTTTGCAAGTGAGACACATGTTGAGTTACCAGTAGTCCCCAAAGCTTAAGTTGTTATTAAATGGGGCCAACAATTTATATAAAGCTATTCAACATCCTCTCTCACGTGCAACCCCGTCTTGCACGTGGAGATGCAAGTTTTCAGAGATAGGGCGAAATAGAATGCGAAGGGGAGAAGCAGAATGCAAACATGGAGCAAATACAAACAGAGAGACTGGAACCCAAGACCTTTCACAACTAGAGCTTCGATACCATGTTAAGTTACCCAAAAGCTTAAGCTATTAGGAAATGGGTCCAATAATGTATATTAAGCTATTCAACATCATCAATAGTCATTTTTGTGGCTTGTTGAAAGACAATGATCACCCTATGTATGCTGTGGTGATAACTCATTGCCGAGAGTACCACGTTAGACAGTGTGACATGATATTTTGGTAGTACCAATTAACTAGTCTTCTAAGTCTCATGTCTCAATATGTTCAGGTCAGCTGCGTGACTCTTTTTTCACCATTATGCTCTGTCAAGGGTTAAATATTATGTTAACTTTCATAACATCATTTTTTGGTATCACAAATATCCTTATGTTTAGGTATCTCCCCTCCTTGGCATTTTCATTAACAAACTTGCCATTCTTTGTCGTTGTATCTAGTCGACTCCATTATATAGGACGAAACTGCTGTTATTTGGTCTTGGTAGAACTCAACCCCAAAAGCTAGCTATTGAAGTGAGCTATTGAAGTGAGGGTGCCCTGATGCTTATATACTTTATAGTTTATACTATTACTTTGGTACCCAAGCGATGTGGGATTTTCGCTTTACATCCTTCCTGATGCGCAATGTGCTTGCTCGGCAGCACCTACGGCGTGGAGGCCAGAGACATTCACCCTACCTATCCTTGGTACCAAGCTCTGATACCAGTTATGCGGCTTTGGGTAGAACTTAACCCCAAAAGCAAGTTTTTGAAATGAGGGTGTTTCATGCTTATATACTCCATATTGCTTTGGTACCCAGGCGATATGGGGCTTCGCTTCGCAACTGTATGTTACATGAACACTGCCAAATGTACGGGTACCGGGGTAAGATATCGGAGTTCTGACATTTGTAAGACAATTTTAGTTGGACATTTACCTAAGATGCATACTTACTACTTAGTATCCGAATTCATTATGGAATATGCATGAATATCTAGAATTATGCATAAAATCTTAAATGACACATTGTAAACGCCAATTAGACTATAATGTAATGCAATATATTCTGTGTCTACAATTTCTTTTATTTTGTCATGTCCCTCGTGTCCTTGACTAGGAAATAGAATTGTAACATGAACTACCTAGCCCTCTCTCTCCCTACTTCTACTCAACTGGTGCTATCCCATCCCATCTTACTAACCCTTTATTGTTAATTCTATTTCTTCAAATCTTACCATGAACTTTAAAGTCATCAATGTAGCTGCACATTTATCTGTGGTGATAGTTGCCGTACATCCCGTCCCGTGTAGTATCACTGACCCTGTAGTTGTTATGTGAAGAAATTGCTTCCAATTTTGTAAATGACCGTTACTTTGTTTTTATAGGTTAGATCTTCCAAAATCCCTCCATCATTGGTTGTCCCCTCGGAAACTACTATCAAAATATCATGTTTGATTTCCAGATAGAAGGCCTTGGTGTCTGGTTTTATTCTGTCACATTTGAGTGGATTTTCGTAGTTGGTTATAGGGAGGTGATCATTGTACAAATGAAATTCTGAATAAGATCAGCTTATCCTCCCTCCTCTAGTTCATCCTTAGCTGTCATTTTAGTTTTATCTTCCCTTGCTGCAGTTAACTGTACAACACCAAAGCAAATAATAATATTTTGAGTGCTTACCATGCACAAGAAATTAGTAATGAGGTTTCTATGAGATGGCCCGCTGAGAAACAAGAACATTGGGACAATTAAGGCGTAATTCCAATTGCTGATCAATCATGTAATCTACCCAAAATTTGAAGTTATACCATAAAATGCGCAGGTCAACTTTGGTCGTTCGGTCAACCATTGCTCGCTATTAACCTACCTAGCTATATTTGCAATTCATTACCTTTGTTGACAGCTTTGGTCGAGAATAGCTTTTCGATTCTGTCTTACTGCTTGTCGTGGACTCGTGGTATTATGATGTGTATCTGCTCTGAATCCTGCCATTTTGACTAAGACGTTTTTACTTTCACAAGGCCTGCATATCTTGTCAGCAGCAGCATGTATACCTTTTTAGACATACAATACAATGCTGTTCTAGGAGTATCAGGCATGACATTGCATTTTGCCCACAGGAGTGTAATGTATGGCCTGTTTGGATGAACACTTAATATGTTTTGGTGACCTGGCCTAAGTGTGGTAATCCATGATTTTTATCCTTTTTGAAGAGATACCACTGTCCATCTATGATATGACGGCTGTACCCTCTTTCTTCAGAAGAAAAGTATAATAAAGTAACACAGCGGGAAGCCTGTAGAATAAAGTGCTGTTAGTACTATGACCATATCCAACCTTGTTTATTATACATCGCTTCATGGAATATATGCTATGTTTGACCATAATATGGTGGCTCATGTACTAATACCAATACAATCATGGAAAGGGAGCTAAATTACTGGTTCTTAAGTTTTAGATTTTTTTCGATAACTCTTTCTTTTTGAATTTCTCACAGATTGTTTTGTGGCTGATCATTTGGTGGAAGCCGATCCCACCTTTGATGATTCTATCCAAGATGTTCTTTGCAGGTTTCTCAGTTTCCAATACTAGTAGAAAATTTCTTTTATCGCTCAACTACAAGTTTAATGACAAGTTGTACGGCTTGTTCCTGACACATCTCTTTTTGCAGGTGTTTCTCTATTTGCAGCGCTTGGGTTTCTTATCTATGGAGGAAGGTAATTTCCATTATTTGGTGGGCCACTTACATCTATCGAGTTTAAGTTGTTTTATAGTATCAATGCAGGTACTGCTGCAGCATTAAGTCTTAAAAGACTAAAAATGCTCACCGATCTTAGTAACTACATCATCATGGCATCGTTTCTATTGTTGTATCTAACGTAGAGTCACCAGCGGCATCAATCTCTCTCTGATACGCACCAGAACACCTAACACACTAACTAAACTGTGAAAATGTCTCTGGGGCTACATGAACCTGTCTTTACCGTTGACCATAAATTTTTTAGGATTCCAACTGTAAACCTGTAGAGGGGTAAAAAAGTAATGCTTTGCTAACTGCTTACTCTGAAATATAGTAGCTTTATGAGATCACAGGTCCACAGCAATATGGAAAGCTGAAAACTACGTGAAGTTCTCTGCCCTCTTGATGATGGTCCTCATCTTTTTCTCATGCCTCACTTGGCACTAGTTTAGTGGAGGTTCTGATGGGAACAGTGGCACTGATGATCTGACGAAGCTGGGTTCCAAAAATATAGGATTGACTGACCCGTAGTCCATTTGAAGACCATTTTGGAATGATCCGGTTCCACGTTATTATGCTAGACAGCTAGTGAATTTTAAAAGTATATCTAGACTTTGCAATCAAACAGGTGTTGATTCTAGCTGTACAAGCAATCCGACAATTAAGTGGCATGCCTCGAACATTCATAATATTCTCCAAATAAGTTAACATGAAATGTGTAAAGCTGTATCAAATTCTTCTTCTTATTCAACTAAGGAAATTTTCTTGAAGGCTTTTGCAACATGCATTGGAAATGATCACCAATTTGGTGGTAAAAATGGATGCGTCTATTTGAATTGTTACAGTATCAGTAGTCGAATAAGGGTGGCTGGGGTTATTTGAAACCCAAAATGGAGACACAACTCTCTATTTTGCAACTCGCAAACAGACCATAAATGTGATGCATGGACTTGGCTACAGCCTACAAGTATCTGTGTGGACAGGTGTACCTAGAGCTGAGGGTCCCATTTCGAATTGTTTTTTGGAATTGACTAGGATTTATAGGGGGGGAAACGAGCATTTTTATCTCTCGCCCATTTGAGAGGTTAGTCTAATTTCTTTCCCTCTTTACTATCAAATGTGAGCTGGCTCTTATTTTGTCTGGTTTGGCTCCTATGACATGCATTTGATTACCTTACCCTGATATTAGCTGGACAACAGGCATATTGTGGGGCCATAGAAGAGTTCATGTAACATTGAACCATGTTAAGAAGGTGACCAAAGTGATATATTGGTCATTGCTTAGGCTGACATTCCTTAGACTGATAATGACTTGCAGCCCTAGTGTGATTTAAGGGATGTGGTTATTTGCACATTTCTAAACCTAGATATTGCGTAATCTCTACAGTCCTGGCGTGATTTAGTCTTCATCTTCCGCAGGCTCTTCTTAATGTTGCAGCGGTTCCCCGTAGAATCAAAAGGGCGACGAAAGAAGCTACAGGAGGCATATATTTTTCCAATCTTATTTTTGTGCTGCTTTTTTCCCCTTCCGTTTTTCTAGTTTTAATTTGTTTCTATATTTTCTTTATTCAGGTTGGCTATGTGACCACCATTTGCTTTACATGTTTCCTTGTTAGAAGCATAATGGTGAGTTGACTTGGGCTGTTATTTTTCCGACATGAACCAACAAAGTAAAAGTGAAAGATTCTTAGATCCTCCTATAAAATTGCACTATCAATGGGATCTTGTTCTTGCTAACTTTATCACTTTACGTTGCGGGGTTTTAGCCAGCAGTGATATCGTGTCATCTTTCTGTTCTTTTCACGATTTTGTTTTCCTACAGATGTGCTTTAATGCATTTGATAAAGCTGCAAACCTGGATGTTTTGGATCATCCTGTCCTAAACTTCATATATTACCTTGTAAGTTTCCTTCCATAGCTTGTTGATTGTTTGTGTATGCATGCCTAAGGGAGGCAGAGGAAGAATGAAAATTCTCACATAATTGGATAGCGAGAAAGTGTGAGAAAAGAAAGGGTAGCCCTTTCTCACCCAATGGCACCATTTTTTGGTGATAAAGGGCAGGAGCCAATCAAAATATTTCATTTTTGTACTTTTCTCTCCATTTCTCACCAAAATGACTAATCCAAATGAGTGATTTGGGTAGAAATCATTACCCTTTCTTTTCTTTTCTCTTGAAAATCACCCCATCCAAAGGGGCATGATAGGAAAGTCCTGGATGTACGTGTTAATCAGTTGGCTTGCCGCTGGCCTCATTTTGTATGTAAAAAGTATCTTTAGGTGAAAATATGCAGGATTTGTGTTTATTTGTTCTTTGATATTTTATGTTCTTTAATATAATATTTTGCTCTAAAATGTGAATACAAGGTATCCCTTCGAAATATTTTACATGTTTCTCATTGTTTTTGTGGTTTGAGTGAAGCCAATTGAGGAGATTGAGTCCTCTCTGTACTTGGAGGGAAATGTTGCTGGGATATATGCATTCTGGCTTTTACCTTTGCTTGCATTAAAAAACCTTGCTTTAACATTGTTGGTTTAGTTGTGGATCTGGAGAACCACTTTACGATTCCATAGATCTATTATTTACTTATTTTGTAGTTTTTGCTGCTGCTTTTTAACAGTTGGTGGAGATACTGCCTTCTTCTCTCGTGCTTTTCATTTTGAGGAAGTTGCCCCCAAAGCGCGGGATCACACAATATCACCCTATTCGTTGACAGTTCTGCTGATAAACATGATTGAAATCTGTAGACTGGAAATAGTGTTGGTTTGAGTTTGTTGAGCTTTTGTATCCCCTTCAATGATATTGGAGAGAAAGAAGGGGGAGCTGAGAAATAATCATTCTGTATATTATGGTCATGGCTAATCCATCAGGGATTCTTTGTTATCGGTTTTCTCTTCCTAGCAGACTCTAGGTTTGTCAAGATGACCATTTCAAATAATAGCCGAATGTGTTGTGATTTTTAGTTGCTGATTTTTGTCTTGTAAGATGTGGATCTCATAATAACAATTTTCTTTCCGTGCAACTTGTTGAATTTCGCACTTCGTTTCCACTCCGTCAAATGAAAGGAATATGGAGAAGAGAGGGGAGGGGGGTTCAACAATCTTGAATGGATTGTATTTTTTTCTTCTCAATATTCCTTTAGAAAGTGGTAATCTCTGCTGCTACCATCTGGTTTGTGACCTAATTGCTGCAAGCGTTCAAAGGGTGTTTTTGCAATCTTGATTTCGGTTTGCTAAGAAAAAAAGTGAGAGAAGAAAGGCATATCATATATGGTTTCTTCATAATCTTTGGCAAAGGAGATTTAACCAGAATTGAGTATCTTTTTGGACCAGATTGGATTGGCAATGCATGATTTGGCTAAGAATTCTGAGATGCAACAGATATTAACAAATCAAGCAAAAATTTCGCATAAAAAAAATACATGCAAGATTTGAGTAGCATGTCAAGGGGATGGAATGAACCATATCTCATATTTACATACATCAACTAAAAAGTTTCATTGTTGATTCCTATAGCAAAATATGAACATACCTGTGAATGTTTCTTCAGCTGATCTCCATATCTCCTAGGTTTAAGTTTTGCTACGAAATTTGGCAGTTCCTCAAAAGGATTCTGGAAAATGGTTAGGAACCCATTTGTATTTGGTGGTCATTTCAATGGAGAACTGTTAAGTAGGAGATGATGTCTGAAATGAACGTTAGGTTTGGGAGATGGGTGCATAGGTTGACCTGCTGTTCAAAACCATCCTTTCATACCGTGTGAAACTTTTGAACGTTAGGTTTGGCTTCAGCCAAATGTAAATCAACTAAATTTGAATGTTAGGTAACTGCATGTACTTCAAGTATAGAAAATTAGTAGAATAATAATGGGAATATGACAGAAGAAAATACTATGCATTGGCAGATCTCAAGTAGATGATGAAGCCAGTCGGAAGTTAAAACTAGGTTGCACAAAAAATTCGATCGGATCGAACTGAATTGAATCGTACATTTTGGTCATGACCAGAAGGGTTAATAGTCCAGACATGGATTCAAAAATTAGAAAACTATGAGATACAGTTCAATCCACGAATTTTTGTTTTGGAACCGTGAATTAATTTATTAACCGAACCGAATTTGACAGTAAGATATATATATATATATATATACAGTTTCCTTCACCTCCGGACGTCCGGAGGTGAATAAAATCCGGACCTCATAGTTTTGGATCAAATCTCGACGATCCGAACCGTTAGATGTGTTTAAAACGTGTTTTTAAGGTCCAACGCTAGGATTCGTGAAAACAAAACACTCGGAAGGAGTTGATCGGAGTAGTTTTTGTTAAAAACATGATTTGGTCTGGAAAGTGATGAAAAAATAGTGGTCCGGTCCGGATTTTATTAAAATCCGGACGTCCAGACTGGAAGAGTACTCTCTCTCTCTCTCTCTCTCTGTAATACAGTCCACTTTCGGTCCGGACCGGAATAAAATCCGGACCACTGTGTTTTCGTCACTTTCTGGACCAAATTTCGATGATCCGAACCGTTAAATGTGTTCAAAACGTGTTTTTAAGGTCCACCGCGAGGATTTGTTAAAAAAAAACACTCGGAAGGGGTTGATCGGAGCAGTTTTTGCTAAAAATGCTATATAGACCTTAAAAATACGTTTTGAACACATCTAACGGTTCGGATCGTTGAGCTTTGATCTAGTAAATAATTTTACCTATATTTATAAATTAACAATATAACTTATTGGGGCCGGTTCTAGAGACACATTAAAAAACACAATTTGTTTCGGAGCCCCACGCTAATAATCCCAACCCTTGAACTTGTTTAAAACATGTTTTTAAGAATACCCATAAAAAATTAACTCATTCGAATATCAGTTGCTCGATCTAAATAATTCTGAAAACACCAGTTAAAGTTTTTTGAAAAACTGTTTAGATCAAGCACTTATTAATATTTGATTGAGCTCTTATTTGATCTATTTAAATGAAGTGAACGGTTTGGATTGTAAAAATTAAATTTAATATAAAAACAAGGAATTAACCCTTATTCCAAAGAATAGCGGTTAAGTCCGAGGTCGATCCGCATGGACAGTTTGGCTAAATTACGCTGGCTTTGATTAATTTCTAATTTAATTCGGGAAAAGAGATTTGAGTGATTGGTTTTTGGAAACTGAATTAATTAAGAAACAAGTAATAAAATTGGTGAGAAACTAATGAGAGAAAAATCTAGGGTTTCGAATCCACCCCAACCACGTAACTAAGTTATGTGTAAGCTATGTTTAATTATTCGAATCACAATTTGTCAAGAAAATAATTATGTTGTTGACATGCATGGACTATCCCATAGCACGAACCGTCTCGTTGGCACAACTCGTCTCTTTCATGGACTGTCCAGTGGCACGATCCGTCTTACGAGCATAATCCATCTCAGTTACCCAAGCACAATCAAAGAAAACCATTGTTTAATTCAGTATTTGAGAGTGCACACACAAATACACAACCAATAGAAAGAATTAAAACGATTCCATCTGATCATAATGAAAACATGTTCTTAATTAAACAATTGATTCGAGTAAATAAACCAAAATCCAACACATAAACAAAGTTACTTGGAGCGGGGCTTCATCTTCCCCCTAGATGAGTGTTTAGTCGGATATGGAGCCTCTCCCCAACTTCAGAACTCCTAATGATGATTTAGAATTCTCTTTTTATAGTACTCACAACTCTCTTGGAGTCCAACCAAAATAATAAGTTTTAGGAAGTCCAATCTCAACCAAACTCCCCAATAATCCCCCTTTTGCCTCCTGCGGTCCTCTTCCAGCCCAATTTCGACCTCCAAGAAGTTGGAATTTGGAAAACTCATAAACTGGAAAGTTGTAGGAAATTGAATTTCCTTTTCGGTGCCGCAAACCTTGCCTCAATCGGATATTCAGGCTAAAAGATACGGTCAAATTACTAAAGGCTGTCCAGATTCCTTTCCAATTCGGGATTGAATGATTTTCTTTCCATATTGCACTTTATTTGGCTCATTGATTTCCAAATCCTACAAACACATTATACTAATTAATCCGCACCAAGTAATAATGTAAAATGACCCACAAGTATAAATTAGGGTCTTAATTGGGTACAAATAAGCACCTATCAGTGTGTTACTGTAGTAAAGTTAAGAAATGTAGCAAATTGGTGAGGCTGATTTTTGAAGTTTTGGGGGAGTTTGCTCTCTCCTTTAACTTTTGAGTTAAAGTAGAGATGCCGATATTGATGCTCTAAGAAATGAATCATTAGAATGCTGCAAGGGGATATCCAAATCAAAGCTAATATGGAAGTTTTCATTACAGGTAGTCAGATACAATTGCTTTAGTTAGTAGTTTACGTTCTCATTCGTTTCATTTCGTTCCTCGTAGTTAAAATAGGTTGGCTCATGCAATAGATAAATTTGCCCTATCGATATAGTGACTTGGTACAGAGATTTTTCAAATTGGGTTTAGAGCGAGATGTTTTGTTGGACTATATGAAAAAAATTTGTGTATATAAAGATTAATCGGCTAGGAATTGGGATAATGCTTTTTAGTCAATGTCACATGGCAAGCTGGTTCTCTCTCAAATTGGGTTACACTCCTCTAAACACTCAAGAGAACATTAAGGGTCACAAATCACAATCGTCAAATTGGCATTCACACTCACTTTGTACCGCATCAGGTTGAGAGGAATGTTAGGAAAATTAGATCAGATATTAGATACAGGCTCTTATCTTTGTCAAAACTACCTCAATCTAGTTGGTATATTACTGATTGGAACCTTTCTACTGATTCTTCTAATAATACTGATGGGTAATTCGAAGATATAAGTCCGGTTCTGATGTATTCATTGCAGTGCATTTGATCTTATTTTGGAAGTGCTGAGATACCGATTTTGCTACTTGTATGATACGTATTGGTACCTGTCAAGTATCGGGTACCGTTTCAGATTTAACACTATTACTATTGTAAATAATTATAAAGCAATAATTTTCTTCATACCATCCAATTAATTTGTCATAACATGAACATTATTGGACAACAAAATATCACATAGTAATGAAAATATCAATATTTCGGTATTTAATTTTTGGGATAGGCCCTTAAATGACTCATGGGAATACTTTTCACACCTTTTTGTTTTTTGTGAACATCCAATTTGAGTTTGGTTTTGGATCCGTATGACCTGTGGGTTGAAATTGAAGTACAAGAGGTTGGGTATTGGGCTTGGCCTTATTATGTCATAGGGTCTGAATTAGGCCGAGTTTCTCACTTGATAAAATCAATTCTTGATTTTATCATAATCTCATAAAATCAAGTGGGAAACTGGGCATTAATCCAAGCCCATATAAAAGCTGGATGGTAAACGAACATGGTCCTGGGGAGTACGAATAAGAATTACGAAGTGAGGCCCCAAACAGATTTATAAAAAAAAATGAGGCCCCAAAGTTAACTAGTTCTGTTTGGTAGCGTCGTTTTCTTTTTTATAAAAAAATAAAATTAGTAGGCGTTTGGTAATGTTTTTGTTTCTTGTTTTTTGTTTTTGTTTTTAATTTTTTTCAAAACTAAAAACAAAAATGTGTTTGGTAAGTTATTTATGTTGTGTTTAATAAAAACGTTTTCAAAATTTCTGAAAATTTTCAAAACACAAAAAAGGTGATTGGCTTTGTTTTTAAAATAGGGTCATTTAAAAACAAAAAATAGAAAACCGAAATTTTATTACCAAACATGTTTTTTTGTTTTTGGTTTTATAAACAATAAACATGATTCTACTTTTAATTTTTTAGAAACAAAAAACAGAAAACAAAAACGTTACCAAACGGCTCCTAACAAATCATGTTTATGTTTAAAATAGACAAAGACAAAAATGATATTTGGTGAGATTTTTTTTGTGTAAATAGGAGAAAACAAAAACAACATGAAATAAATTTGGTTATATATATCAGCCTATCAGGAACCCCTTCCCATCCAAACCCTTAAAATGCGGACGCCGTCTGCACCTCATAGATCCCCGATCAAATTTCGATTATCCGATCTGTCCAATGTGTTTAAAAGGTATTTTTAAAGGTCCAAGTGAGAAATCAAAAAAAAAATACTACCAGGAATGGCTTCATCTGAGTAGTTCTCATAAAAACTGTACATATATAGTTCTTATGAAAAACTACTCGGATCAAGCCATTCGCGGTTATGAAGCCCTTTCCGGTATTTTTTTTTTCTTTCTAATTTCTCGCTTGGACCCTTAAAAACACCTTTTCAACACATCACTTAATCAACCTTTTACTCACCAACAGGAATTAGGGGTGCACAAGAAAACCGATATAACTGCCAAACCGATCCGATCCGGTCTATTTGGTTAGGTTTTACGGTTCATTGGTCCGGTTATGGTTGTAAAAATCTAAGAACCGGTAATTATAATTCGGTTGCTGGTTCTCAATTTAAGAACCACGGTTAGAACTGAACTGGACCCTATAATATATATATATGCATATCTTAAATTATTAATACCTTTATACATGTACGAAAATTATGTCTCTTGATTTGGCAAGTTAATATCTTTTTCTAGTAAGGTATTCTTTTATGTCTATTTAGAGTAAAAATCTAATTTGTTAAGAAGTTTTTGAAGTTTTTAATATATTGCTATAATCTACTAATACCAAATTGGCAAATTACCAATTCAATGATTTTTTGTTCCACCTTAATTTAACGATTGCTACATTTCAAGACATGCCGCTTAATTTATTTTCTCGTTTATAGACTATTCTATTATCTGTTTAAACTACATTTTTTTGGTTGTTTTCCTCAATTTTTAGAATTGTTTTATTGGTGGTACATTGTCAAGTACTTTGTGGATGATGTGGACCATATTTGGTTTCAAATATTATAAAATCCTATAATTATTTAATTGTTTTATATTGTTTTGGTGCTCTAAATTCTAAATAATCTTTTGAATTCACGTGTTGTGATATTGTTCCTAAATCAGGTAGAACCGGAACCGAACCAAAACCGGTCAAATTTTGTGGTTTGGATCTGGACAGGTTCTACATGTGTACTGGTTAGGTTTTGGTTCTTAATTTTGTAGAACCGGTCGAAATGGTCCGGTTACTGAATTTCTAGAGAACTGGTCCAATCCGGACTGTGTGCACCCCTAACAGGAATTTCTCTTCTGTGCAACCTTAATACGCACAAACTAGTTCATCATATTCTAGATCTCAATGCATCCTATGTTAATTCTTTCGCGAAATGAATGAAAAAAAAGTTTAAATTACAAACATGTATAAATTTTTCATGGTAGGTAACCTTGCCCACCCCCCTCCAAAAAATAAAATAAAGCAATGGAAGTTATCAAATAGTACATTTTTAAAATTAGTATCTAAAATAAAACTAGAAGCAAAACGTATCAAAGGCACCCCTAACTAATTTTGAACATAGAGAAATTCAACATGCACCATAGGAGTAATTTATAATGCAACATTTTATATAATGTGTTAATGTGACTGCCTTATCAATAATTGATTCAGTTGTTATTTTTCAATTCTCAAATGATACACCGACATATTGGCATGAAGTGCAGATTGTTTCTGTTAATTGGTCAAGTTTATTTATTTATTTTTTATCTACTAATGGAACAATACCACACTAGCATGTTGCATATGATTTTCATATTGTTGAGTTTATGGACTTCTTCAAGAAAAGGAAAATGGAAGATCAAGAAAGAAGCAAGATATTCTTGTTTTTTTGGGTAATTCAAGATATTCTTGTTATCAAAGAAATTCAAGAAGAGGACATGGTAGCAAAAGGCTTGGGTTGCTTATAATTTATAAATGACGGCTCTAGTTAATTACAGAATTTAACTTTCCATGGAAGACCACAATGACATGTTGTAGCCCTATTTATTTATCGTTTGCCAAACTTGTTGGGTTTTTCCAAACACTTTAACAAAAGTTTAATTCTTTGGGCACCCAAAACTACAAAAAAAAAATTAATAATTTGGGATTCTCAATTGTGACCTTTTCCTTTTACTTCTTGTTAGTAGAACGTATTTTCTAAGGTGATATTTAGAAAATAATTTGGTAGGTTTTAGGACTAAAAAACCTCCAGCTTTTTCCCTTAAAAAAAAGGAAAATATAATAATAATAATAATAATAATAATAACTACTATTAAAAAGCCTCAAAAATCGCTTAAAAGCTGTATTGGACCAGGGCACATGAGTCCAAAAAATTGGCAGCATGATCTAAGAATAAACGAATTTTTTGCTCGGGTCTATTGTTTCTGGATGACTAATGACAATGAAAGAAAAATGGTCTGAGACGAAAACTTATTCAAGTTGATCATACATAAGAATATTTATTAGATTGAATGAATAATACCATTTGTATCAGCCAATTGCTTGCGACTTTATCTTGTGTGGTAAAAGCAGATGCCCGAAGCGTAGGGCTTAGGTGTCGCGTAACAATATACCGGTAAGACCGGGTTGAATCCACAGGGACCGAACGAATCATGCGTAAATGTTGACTTGCGCGTGAGTGTTTTAGCCTTAAAGCGGCAAACTTGAATTAGTGATTTATTTGGTGGAATTCACTTAACTTCGTGAATGACTCAGAAGGTTAAAAGACTAATTAAAACTAAGGCAAGGTCTAGGAAATTTCAACACCCATGACTCAGGTCGATTCATTCTCCTCTAAAATAACCGGCTCGGGGGTGACGTTAGACTACCCCGAACGGAAGATTGGGATTTTAAACTCATCTTTGAGCTAGAAAATGATGCTCGGTAAAGTTTAGAGTTCTTTGAGAAAATGGGCAAATCCCGAGGGTGACATCGCCCAAAGCATCCCACGTGGCAAAGAGCATAGCTCTTGCCTACGTGAGATCAATGAGATTAACAACCCTAAGTTTTGGTACATAAAGATGAACCCGTAACTTTACTAAACAAGCAATGTTTGCAATACGGTGAGGAGGGCGAATCAACCTAAGTCACGGGATGCCAATCACCCCATGACCAAGCCTAAAATGACTACTCGATCATGACTACCGAAAACTTGACTATTTTTATAAAGGAGATAAAAACCATGACAAACATTCTTAAAAACTAATTTTTTGTACAGATCCTAGGTTTGCCTACAACATTAAACTTTGAGAAATTAACAAACAACTACTAACATGAGTTCTCAAAGGAAATGACTAGAAAATGAGAGAAAAGATTTAACAGATGAAAATGAAAATAAACTAAATTAATATGGAGATCCGAAGATTACAACAACTATTAACAAACGAGAAATTGAAGTACAAGCACTACTTACTAAGGTTCTTGACACAACAAAGCTCCAAACCCCACCAACAATGGAGGCTAGAGGAGAGAGCAAATTTAGACTAAAAGTAAAGTGAAGGTATGAGAGAGAGGGAGAGAGGATGATATATATGCAACACACACTCCTCTCTCTTAAAATATCCAAAAAGGTGACACAAGAAGTGATTCGGATGCCTTTGGATCGATCCACTTTGCCTAGAAATCCCACGTACTCAAGTTGGATCGATCCACCCTAGAGTTGGATCGATCCAAGATGCTCTGTTCAGCCAATTGGTTGAGTTGGATCGATCCACCCTAGAAGTGGATCGATCCACCTTGCTTTTTCATGCCTTAGCACAATTCTTGATCACCCTTTGGCCATTTCGTGCTTCCAGACTTCCTTCATAGCACGTCCAATCATCGTGAGGCCTTTGGGAAGGATGATACTTGGTCTCGTGTTCTCTTGGATACTCCTGGATTACACTGGGAGTCTTTGTGAGATTTGGACAAGGCTTTAGCCTTTCGGTTTGATCTTGTACCTTCTTAATCTTCCCGAGCCCTAGCCAAGTCCTTCATTTCTCGGCTCTTGAGGCTCGGTCGTGGCATGCCATGGGGCATTCAGCCCTTGGACTCTCGGGGTGCATCCCGAAGCGCTTCAAATGCGCCTTATTCTGTGATTTAACCTGAAACTAACAAAAGCACACCTTGCGCAACATCAAACATATAAAAAACGCTAAAATGCGTGTGTGTGTGATCTAAACAAGTGAAATGAGTCTTGTTATATACAATATTTATGACTCATCATCAATATAATTTTTTTTTTTTTGAAAAGCCATCATAAATATAATTGAATCGATAAGAATCAACCAATATAATTGTATCAATAAGAAACATAAAAAACTAAATCAAGGAGTTTAAGAAGTGAATGGTTCCGATAAAAAATAAAACAAACAAAATGAGTGATTTCAAGTATGAAACTCTAGTTGATCCCCCAAAAAAAAAAAAAATACTATGAAGCTCTACTTCTTCGTTGTTCCACTAAAAAAAACACTATGAAGTTCTACTCAGAATAACCCCCACAACGGGGCATAACGCATGCACCCCAATGTAATTGGCTAATGCATTTGAATCCCTTTTTCAAGAATAAAACAAGCTTGTGGTTGTGAAAAAAATTAGCGGAAACTTTCGGATTTTTCATTTTGATGAGCCGAGAAAGTAAAAAGATGTGGAGCAAGTTTATAAAATCTTAAGAAACTGAAATAAGCAGAAAATTTGGCTCATCTCTGAAACGTATTCGAGGAAATAAATCTGTCATTGCAGAAAACCTCAGAGGAGGTAAGAGTAATTTATTCAAAAAATATAGGAGTATTTTGGAGGAAGCTCATGGCCTAATGTTGGTCCAACTTTAAACTTATTTTGTGTTCACAATGGTAATAGATTGTTCGAGTACTCGTGTATATAGGCAGAGAAGATTATTCTTATAAAATTTAATCAGTTTGATTGAATATTAATTTCTACACGAAAAATTGCACAAGTACAAAAATAAAAGTGTAGACCAAAAAGTTGACATGTCACTATAAAAACGTATGGTCCAGTCTTTTTGCACACAAATGTTTTGTTCATTTAGTAATTTTCAATGTCCACTCCTACTATTTTTTTTAATTTCCCCAAGGATCTACGAAATAAATAAATTTTGATCACCTCCATTGGATAGGCCAATAAAGGTTCAAAACTGAACATCAATTAACAGTAGGTCTCCTGTTTTTTTTTTTTTTTTTAAATTTTAAATTCAAGGTGCCCAAATTAATTTACGTGTGCTTCGATTAATTTTTAGTATGCCAATCTCATGGCCCCCTCTGTCCCATTTGTGTGCTTAGTATTCAATTTTCAGTTGTCCCAAATTATTTGCTCTTTTTTTTTTTTGAAAGGGAATTGTTTGCTTTTTTGAAAAGTCAATAAAAGAAGTGTGTCAATTTTCGCAAACTAAGGCTGAGTTTTCCAAAATAATCCATTTTCTCAAACTCTTAAATATGGATTTCGAGATGGATCATTCTCCTCACATGCATCAACTATTTTTAGGAGTTTTAGCACTTGTAGTAGTTTTAGGACTAAAAACGGAAAACTCAACCCTTATAATTAAATTTAAAAGTAGAGAATACATGATAATGTTGAAAATCTCATTAATAAATTTCCAAATGTCTAAATACCTCAAGATGTCTACCTCGTTTACGGTTACAAGAATTGATCACACAGTTGAAATTAGAACCATTTTGCTCTACATAAGATTGGGTGAAGTTGAACTAAGTTTACAATTAAAGTTTTTGAATTTTATTTCGAATAGAAAAATTCATAATTTCCACTACCTACTATTTTGGACTAATCAATATGAAATTCAATCCTCCTCGCTCATATGATTTGTAGAATTAAGAACTTTTCTGTTTACTGAATTCTAAATTTTTTTTTCTCAATTATTATTACTCTGAATTACTATATAGATAAAATAATAGAAAAGAGGTGAACAACACATGCGGCATTCAACCCGTTCAAAAACAAAAAAGAAAAAAAACACATGAGGCATTCAATGTGTAAATGTGACTTCTTTGTCAATAATTGTTTGAGTTGTTATTCATCAATTTTCAAATGATACACTAACATATTGGCATGACGTGCACATTGTTTCTGTTTTTCAAATTTATTTATTATCTACTAATGATACAATACCTGAATACCACACTAACATGTTGTATATACAATTTTATATTGTTGAGTTTATGAACTTCTTCAAGAAAATGAAGAAAAAAAAAAAAAAGCAAGATATTCTTGTTGTCAAAGAATTCAAGAAAAATTAAAGACATGGTAGGAGAATTATTGACCATATTAGTAATTATATTAACAAAAGGCTTGGCTTGCTTGTAAATGACGGATCTAGTTAATTACAGAATTTAATTTTCTATGGAAGACCACAATGAAATGCTGTAGCCCTATTTATTTACTGTTTGCCAAACTGGTTGGATTTTCCATACACTTTAACAACAGTATAATTCTTTGGGCACCCAAAAAAAAAAAAAAAAGTACTAACAATTTCTCTGGGATTCTCAATTAATTGTGACCTTTTCCTTTTACTTCTTGTTATCTAAGATGATATTCAGAAAAATAATTTGATAGGTTTTAGGCCTAGAAAGTCTACAGTTATTTTTTCCTTAAAAAAAAGGAAATAAAATATTAAAAAAGATGCTAAGAAGCCTTAAAAATCGCTTAAAAGCTGTATTGGACCAAGGCACATCGATCAATCTAAAAATTGGTAGGGCGATCTTCAAATAATTCGATGGATTTTTTTGCCGTGGTATATTGTTTCTGGATAGCTAATGACAATAAAAGAAAAATGACCTGAGACGAAAACTTGTTCAAGTTGATCATCCATAAAAATATTTACTAAGTTGAACGGATAATACTATTTGTATCAGCCGATATAATTTAATCAAGAAGAAATATGAAAAACAAAATCAAGTAGTTTAACAAGTGAATGTTTCCAAATAAAAAATAAACACATGGATTTTTTTAATAGATTATACTATCTGAAACGTACTCGAGGAGGAGATGCATCTGTCATTGCGAAAAATCTCAGAGGTGGTAAGGGTAAATTATCCAAAAAATAGGATGGAGTATTTTGGAAAAGTGTATTAATTAATAAAAATAGGAAAACAGATGAACAGCACATGCGGCATTCAACCAGTTCAAAAAAAGAAAAAAGAAAAAAAAAACACATGCGGCATTCAATGGCGGGCGCCATTCAAAACCAAACCAAACTCCTACTGTACATCTCATTACTCTCTCTCTCTCTCTCTCTCTCTCTCTCTATATATATATATATATATATTTCTCTCACAGAGAATATTCTCACGTTAAGACCTAGGGAGGGGAGAGAAACCAGATCTGTCAACGGATGTCGTTATAACTATAAAGCTTTGGTAGGTGGCGGGTGGATTTTCAAGTCTGTCTTTTCCGTTAGGTGCAGCTGTTGAATTTTTTCTCATTTGTCCATCCATTTATCTTATTTGGTCTATTCAATTATACTCTGTTTCTATATTGTCTCTCTCTTTACATCTTCGTTTTTTTTTATGTTCCATTTTCCAATGATACAAAACAAGCGTCCTTGTCATAGTCTCAAAATATGATACAGACACCAGCTGTGTTTGAATTTATCGCTGCAAATTGGTGATTTTTTAGATTGAAATAGAGAAAGAGACAGAAACAAATTGCTTCTTACAGCTGTTATTAAGTGTTTGTATTATTGACTTCTTTTTTTTTAGCTCTCTGTTGCCTTTGTTGACCTTGTCTTTTCGATTTGAACAACTTACCCAGATGCAAAAATAGAAAGAAAGGTTTATTTGGGCAAAGATCATTTGGCTGTTGAGTTTCGTTCAGATATATCATCAAACAACTGGTGGGCGTTTTTGTACTTCAATTTTTGATAGCCAATGTTCTCTTCAACTGAACTTTCAATTCTGATTTGATCTTCTCTGTACTGGGTGCCTTTTGTTCTTCTACTCTTTTGTTGGGATTTCCGATTTCCATTACTGGGTTCTGGTCTGGTTTGCTTTTGTATCTTTCTCTGTTGAAGATCTTGGGGTTACTGTTGTATCTTCCCAAGTTTTGATTCACCAAAGTCTGTAATCAAATAAGCTCTGAATTTTGGATTTTGTATAGTTTTTCCCCGTCTCTTCTTCCCAAAGAATTTTAGAGAATGAAAGGAAAAGTTGGGACACAAGGAAGTTACTTTCTATTAAACACAGGGCACAAAATTCCAGCCATAGGTCTTGGGACATGGCAGAGTGGGGGTGACCTCTGTGTTGAAGCCGTGAAAACGGCGTTGTCTGTTGGTTACCGTCACATAGATTGTTCACATCTTTATGGGAATGAGACTGAAGTTGGGGAAGCACTAGCTGAAGCTTTTAAAGGTTCTTTAAAGAGGGAGGATGTTTTCTTGACTTCTAAGCTTTTCTGCACCATGAATTCACTCAATAAAATGGAGAATTTTGTTAGGGTATCTCTTAAGAGCCTTGGAGTGTCATACTTGGATCTGTATTTGATGCATTGGCCTGAGAGCTCAGCATTTGGGGATGCTACCGATCCTCCTACCAAGTCAGGGAGTGAGTATAGGCAGTTCTTGAATCGCTTCAAGACCACATGGAAAGCAATGGAAGATCTGGTGGCGTTGGGTCTTGTTCGAGCCATCGGGGTTAGCAATTTTAGCGTCCAGCAGATCAAAGAATTGCTTAAATTTGCAAAAATTGTACCAGCAGTCAATCAGGTAGGCTCCTTATTCTTGGATTTGGAAAATTGATTTAGTTGATTTTGCATTACAACTTTCTTTAAGTGCTTATCACGTACTCCACTATAAAGTGGTGTTGTAGCTCTTTAGAAAGTAATAGGATTTTGATTTAGATGAGATGAACATTTGTCCTCAGAAATAAAACAGAGGTCCTTGTGCCACCAAATTGTCAAACCACAACAAAGGTGCTTTCACAGTTGTCAATAACAGGTTTCACTGGGGGCCTAGCAATAGTTCCGAGTTGCACAAGTCTTCTCCTGGTGCAAGAGTGTTGCAGGAATTTTAATGGTCTAGAAGTATTTATTCCTAGTGAGCTATATGTAACACCTTTCTCAAATTTTGAAACTTAGTTAAGAGCTATTTAAACATTTTCATTTAGCTCGATGCCTACCTTGTGAAGAAGTCCCACGTTGCCTGGGTACCAAAGTAATATGAAGTATATGTAAGCGTGAGGGAATCCCCACTTCATGAGCTAGCTCTTAGGGTTAAGTTATACCAAGACCGTGTAACAACCCCAGCTAGTAATTTTAGTTTCTGATTAGCTGCTTATAAAATATATAAGTTCTGTGTGATGGTAATAAATCACAGTATGACCAAGATACAACTTGTTTGAAGGTCATACTTGAAATTAATAAAATTAACTATCCATGAAAAGAAATCTTCATGTTGTAGTCTTGATTTTGCACATTGTTTGGTTATTTTGCATATCATTTGGTTATGTACCCAGAAAATTCTCCAATTCATGATTCATGGCAATTCGGATAGGAATTTAGGTACAAATACGATCTCTTGCAAACAGAAACGACCATTGAAAGCCAATCATCACAAGTTTCTTCCTAGGGCATGGTCACTCAAGAAAGAATGTATTGCAATGTATTATTGTTGCACCTGTGTTACTTTTTTGGCCTTGCGGTCCCTCAATTGTTCCCTATTCCTGTATTCCATGACAAACTGCCATTTGGTCCATCACCTTAATGAACTCATGATTCATGTGATGGCATTGATACTCCTTAAAAGGTGTTCTACATGTCTGATTTGTCCTATGGATGAGGCAACATGCAATCATAAATATCTTCCTTGTTTAAGTAATCATGCTAAGAATAGCTAGGATTTCCAAAATAAGATGCCTGGCAATAACTAACCAGTAAAAGACTAGGATACGGGTAGGGCATGAATTCGTCAACAATAAACTAGTCTTATCTTTTCAACGTTATAAAGGTAGGCTATATATATATATATTAAATAATTATTACTATTATTTGATATTGGCAGTTGAAATAATTGATCAATTGAAGAGCTTTTTTTCCCTATGAAGCATGCTGTTATATTCAAGATATGTCGTCGATAAAGTCGAGGAGTTTTGGGGCTAATTTAATCTATACTCTAATGCTCTAATCTAATGCTATGTGATATTGTATAATCTCAATCTCATAATTGTTTGGATACGTTCGCCAGTGTATCCAAGAATTATCTAATATTTCTCGATGCTAACAAAATAATGTCTAATGTATGGATTTGTTTAGGAGGGATCGGATATGTATCCCCCGTTACCCGAGGCTAACAAGGTAATTGTCGCTCACTAATTTAACTTTTGAGAAAAAACCTGATCCTATTTCTCTACTCTGGGTACTCCAGCCTACCAAGATAATTGTGACATGACCTGCGACACGGTTTTAGTTTGATGATTTAACAAGCCTCCAAAAATCCTTACACTTTATGATGCACTAAACCCCATTTTTTGCGGGTTTTTTATGCCTCGATCGCCATCAGATTGGTATCACCTTATCGGCCTTATTAGTGCTTTCTACAGCCATTAAATATGGATCTTGCACTGCCCCTATGAACCACACGAGGAAGGCTTTACCATCTTCACCATTTCATTAGCTAGAAAGTTGTCCAGACTCCGGAGTTGTACATATGGTAAGGGCTCTTGCCTATCAAAACAAGACAAGATCACACGAGGCAAACCACTGTTGAATTCAACCTTTTCCTAGATCTTGATTCCCTAAATTAGTGTTTCCACATCAACCTACTAATATTTTTAGGAAAGAGTCGCTTCAAGGGTTGTTGAGAAAATGGGAGTTGAGACATATTGAGTGTCCCCCCCTTCTTCTTCTAGTGAGTTCATTCATTCCTAGGATTCATGTATGACATCATTACTAGGGTGGCGCTTTTGTGTCAACATGTGTCCCAACATTTCTGAAGCAAATGGATGCTTATCATTGTTGGTTATCGTTACTCTAGAGTGGTGGGGGGTAAGATTGAAGGTAGACCTAACCTGGTATTCTTTGGCTCATTACTTTGTTAACTTGTTTTAGGACTACACGCTTTGTAGATAAATGGCGATATTTGTGTAATTGACTTAGTTTTTGTGTTCCCACTATTTTCATTGTGTCCTTATGTGTCGTGTCCATGTCCCGATTCTTTATTGTTCTTATTTTTATTCCTCCATTTTTATCTTGTGTCCGAGGAGATTCTCATTTGAATTATAAGCGTTCTATCCTAGGAAGATCAATTACCCAATATATAGGGGATGACTTGACTCACTGTTCATAATTTTTTAGCAGATGTGTCTCCAATTTAATTCTCTCTTTTATTTATTTATTTGTTGAGAAATCCAAGTTATACGGCCCCAAAATTATGAAAAGAGGAGAAAACCTATAGGATGTAGTTTGTGTTATAATTTACCAACATTTATCATGACTTCACATATTTTTTGTGCCATCTGCAAATTATTTGTTCCACTGGCAGTGTATAAAAATCAAACTTATGTTCTTTTTGATGCCTTTTTCTTATTTGTTCTTATTTTTTTTCACTATTTTTATCGACAGAAAATGTCACGTTTCTGTGTGTAATTTTGCATCTTCATCCGTTTTGTTTCTTTGTCCAATAAAATGTTTACTTTTTGTTGTTTTTTATTTATTTATTTAGGATTCATCATGTACCTCTGCATATTTTGAAGGTTTATCATAATTTGTCCTACTAAAGTGAGGAGCATGCTGTAGGGTTTAAGGTTGTCGCTAGGATCAACCATAAACCCAGAGGTCTTGTGTTCAATCCCCATTGGTAACACCTGGACATACCCGATACCCATGACTTGTGGGTCAGTGTAGGTATTTGGGTTATACTGTAAGTTTTGACAATTCAATTGAGAGGCAAAAGTTAGGTTTACATTCCCATTATGTTACACTTATACAAGAGAGTAAAAGAAGAAATTACGCTAAGAGTCCTTATCTCCTAACCTATTTACATAAGAAGACTAAGAGAACACTAATTATACAAAATCACCCACAACTTAACACTACCCCTCAAGTTGGTGCGAAGATATCAATCAAGCCCAACTTGAACACAATGGGGTGGAAACTCTTACTGCCTAGCCCTTTCGTGAATATGTCTGCTAATTGGTCTTCAGATCTCACAAAAGGCATACATATCAAACCCTCGCTCAGCTTTTGCTTGATGAAGTGTCTGTCAATCTCTATATGCTTCGTTCTATCATGTTGCACCGGATTATGAGCGATGTTTATAGCAGCTTTATTGTCACAGTAGAGTTTCATAGGACCACTGTCAGAAATTCCAAGA
>JAXBDA010002941.1:0-38341 GCA_036023075.1 Gaultheria prostrata | reverse complement strand
TGCATCCGATTTTTCAAGACTTCAGAATAGGCTGGACGAAATCCAAAATTACTTTGCCAAACGCCCTCATCTACAAGGCTCGTAAGATATTGGAGCAAAGTTTCCTCCTCCACATCGCTCCAAGCACGGCGTGCCATTCAAATTTTGGAAAAAAGAAATATAAGACTTTTTTTTTATTCAAGAATAGCTTGTAATACTAAATGACTTTAATTGGTATTTATAGAAAAATTTTAATCAAACATTCAAACACAAACCCACCATTCAATCAAATATCTACCAATCCACCAACCATTCACCATTCAACCACCATCTACTCTCCATTCAACCTTGATAAAAAAAAATTAAAAATATAAAAGGTCTTTTGTTAATTTAATAAAATTTTACTTTTTAATTAATTTTTTCAGGATTTTTTTTATTAATAAAAATTGGTTTAAATATTTTTTCTGTATTTTTTGTAATTATTATGTAATTATTATAATTATAATTAAATTAATCCATTTTGTTCATTAAAATAATCAAATGGGGGCAATTATGTCATTTTCCCTCTTATCCTATCAAATCCACCTTCCAAATCCCCCTTCTCAAAATACCATCCAAACACCTCATATACAAATCCACCCTCATTAGGAGGTGGGTCCACCCTCATTACAAATCCACCTTCAAATCCACCCTCATTACAAATCCACCCAAAATCATCTCCCGCATCCAAACGGGCCGTAATAGTCTACATTGAATGACATTCTAGTAAAATAAGTGAAAGCGAATAGCATTTGTTAAAATTCATAAAGTGACCGACAATGTTAAATGCAAAAGCAACTTGCTAAAGTAGAGAGTGAGTTTCGCCAACCAATAAGAGAGAGAAAATGGAAGAGATTTGAGAAGGTTTTTGGATAATGATGGTGTACTTGATTGAGAAGATGTGGAGTCCACTAAATTTTGTTATTGGCAAAATGTTTTTTTTGAACGACAATTTTTTTTATTAATCTCTGAATGAGTACAAAGATTAAAAGAGAAGAAGGGTAACAAAGTTGCGTCTAAACCACTGCGGACTAGACGGAAACAGTACCACATTAGACCCCAAACGGTTGGCAAGGAGTCAATCGAGAGGAAGTACAGGAACAAAGTCCACCAAAAAGGCCGAAGCCCAACACCCAAAGGTCCAAAAACCCAAATATACAATACAAACAGACACCCCACTAAGCCAGGAAAGCACTCCTAAAAAAATAAATAAAAGAAGTTCCATGCAACCCCACAAGCCCCTTATACATTTGAAAAATCAAACGCCCACAATCCGCCTACCTTTGCTGGGCTGCCCGAGGTTCCTTTCCCAGCAAAACACTCGTTCCCAAGAAGTCCCATAGCACACTGCCTTCAATGAACAGCCCCATGCGTGATAGTAATAAAGACTACCACACCCTCAAACTACGTGCGTGAATAGCATGTAACTATTGCCACACCGTGTCACCGCCGTGAACCTGCTAATGACATGATATCACCTCACCGCTGCTGCCGCCTGGTAACCTGCAAATGCAAAACCCACACCTGGAGTGCCCCACAACAGTCACCAAGCCCCAAAAGCAACTCTTAACCGCCAGCAGAATATCCTCCCCACCGACAACCACCAGACCCCATCGCCATAAAGCAAAACCAGATTCGCCCAGGAACAAATTGGCTAGGATCCACACGATCCCCAGCACCCCCAACTTACGGTAACACCACACCGTTAAGCATATCTGCACCACCAAGCGCGGAGGCTAGCGGTGGCCGGAGCAAGGGAGAAGTGAGGAGGGTTGAAAGAAAAGTAGCGGAAGAGCACGGTAAGAAGAAGGGATCGACAAACCCATAAGCGAGATGAGGAAAGATGACCCGCGCCGCTGCGAAGCGGCTGGACGCCGTAGCGTAGGCCTGCCGAGAATGAAAGACATAGGAAGAGATCCTGCAACTTCACTCAAACCAAAGCACACCACCGCCAACCATCGTCGACTCCCACCCAGCCTGCCGATACCACCAAACGAAGGAGAAGAAAAAGAAAGAAAACGAGAGGAGAAGGAAAACCTTGAGAAGATAGCCGAGAGAGAGAGAGAGAGAGAGAGAGAGAGAGAGAGAGAGAGAGAGAGAGCATAAGATTATTGGCAAAATGTTGCTAGTTTTGGTAATCCAAAGACCAAATTTTGTTTAATTGCTAAGAGGTTATAATTAAGTTTGGTTATTCCAATATGAGCATTTTTTTGAATAAACATTACTAATTTTAGTACCCTTTGACTTTTTTTTATTTGGCAAATATAAATGCTCTAAGCAACCATACACCGGGAATTAGGAAATGATTTTCAGTTGAAACAAACCGAGCCTAAATATCAAGATGAACAGAGAAAAGACTAAAAAAATTGACAAGAATGAACAGAGACCGGAGAGGGTCCAACTGTGCAAGTCCCAAAAATAGAACAAAACCTTCGGTCATGAAGTCATTTAAAGCGAGTGTTGCTTGGCTTTGTCATCACTTTGGGTGACATAACATTAAATACATTGATACCGTGTCCCAGAAGCTCCAAGCAACGGAACAGAACCATGCGCTAGCTATCAGTCTGTGGCTCTGTGGTCTTTGTGCCCGCTGCCTGATTGCTGAAAATTGCACTCTATAGTTCTGCAAACCACTCAAAAGAGTAGAATATTTATACCTCATTTTACTTTTGCCATTCGTATTTTTGAGTAATAAATGGTGTCATTTGATCCAAAAGATGGCAAAAGTGTTACACTTATGTGTCATTTTGCCAAATAAATGGCAACATAGCCATAAATTTTGCCACTTTTGAGAAAAGAATTTACATTTTCATCTTTGAGAAAAAAATTTGGTTGCGGGTGTGGCACTCCACAACCACAACCGGTGTGGTTGTCCTGATTAAAAAGTAATCTTTCACACTTGTTATTTAGGCATTAGTCTAATAGTTGTGTATCCGCGCACTAAGACTCGACGAGTTCTACGTGGTAAACGGCTCTGATCGTTGGACCGACACCAACACGGCGGCCCCGGCCCCCCTGCATAGCAAGTTGCGCAGCACCCCCAGGTCCGCCATGAGGTTTGTGGATTCCATTTTAATGAAGAGAAAGTAGATAACCTGAAGAACGAATAGAATCAGTGCTGGTCCTAGTTTCTCAAAACCTCAATCAAACCATCAATTTAAGGCCATTCACAATCAAACCATCAGTTTAAGGGCATTCACATGTGCTACAATTTCAAGATATACAAATTACCAAGAAAATCGTTTTAGGACAAAGAGAGAGTGACAATCGTTTTCCCGAATGGGTTTTCAAAATCTATTTCTTTTCCGCTATTGTTGAAACACCCAAAATTGGGCTCAATTTTTTAAAACTTAATAAGGTCCTAAGTAAATTGGATTCTAAGTTCAGACCAAAATAAGTTGGGTTGTAGTTTTTGGGCCCTTTGTCTTCCTAACCTAGTATAATATCTAGGCTCCCAAAATTTGGTCTTTTTTGGATGACCCAGACCACTGAGCCTAGCCTCAGGACCGGTACCAAATAGAAACGGAATTAGAGTAGGAGTAGAGTAAATTAGGCAAGAAGAAAAGCATCTTATTTGCAATTAATGCACTCGACTTGGTGACTTTTATAACGATTGACCATAATAATCCAATGTAAAATCCTATGGATCATTGCCAGAATCTTGTTTGGTTTCCCTCGTTCCAATTTCTCAAAAATAATCACCTCTCAAGTGCAAATTCTGACTGATGCAATTGGAGTGGTTTTGGATATTAGGGACGTGGCCAATGCTAACTATGTACTGCACAATATATCTTCAAGGATTCTGCCTCACTTGCTTGTAATTGTAATTTATGTTATTGTAATTATGATTCCTAGACATGCCGTGACAAGCGCTCGTATCATAACATTGCTGAAGGAGCCACGTGTAAGTTAAATTCTGCATAAGAATAATTATTATGTTTCGTGTTCTCAAGAAAAAGTAAAAATAAAAAAAAGATTTTCTTAATTTATGCAATTGTTGACCGAGAACAAGTTTTTCACTAAGTTAAAGTATTTTTTATTATTTGAAATTTATGCAATAGATTTTCGGATGATTCACATTGGCTTATCTCAAAATAGATGCAATTAACTAGCTAGTTCAGGAAAAGTCTCATTTGGAGTAATTATCACAAAAGAATTGTTTACTTGTTTACCATTGTTTTCATATATAGGGCATTAGTTAAGTCTTGAACTAGTCCAATTTAGCTTTTTCAACTTGTTCCTAAATCAAATTACATGAATTTCGTGACCATTAACTTCTTGAACAATACTGGACTACATAATAATAATCTAAACCGCTTTCACATAAAATTTCCACAAAATTTCATGATTAATGAATGAATAGTAAAACAAAAACGAGGGGAATTGCTGGTGTTTTTACAGCCTTCCAAGTCATCTTTTGTAGTTTTTGTTCCATGAAATTCATGCCTGATGCAAACACTGCATGTATTTTTGTTTGTGGACAAAAAAAACATGCAACTAATTACATGCGTTGGGTTTTCTGCTGAGGAAATTAACGTTTTACCAGAATTTAATCTTAAGTGTCTTGCAAATAAATATGAATTTTAGCTAATTGCTTTTTGTATATCAAGTAATGCAAAAATTGTGTATAAAATAGTTATAGTAAAACTATACGCCTATATTAATCATGGTAACAATTAAATCAAGTTAAAGTGCATAACTAATTTGGGCTTTGTTTTCCAAAATAAGTCACGATCGTAAAAGTCCTTTTTAAAAATTGTCTCTATTAAAAAAAAATTAGCTTTTCTTAGTTGAGAGGTAAAACTTTTGTGATTTATTATTTCGATTCGACGAGAGATTAAAAAACTTCAAAATTAAAATCGGAAACAGTAATTTTTCAGAAAGAAGCTACTTTTAGCACTTTCACTTATTGTTAAAACAACTTTTAGCATCGTGACCTATTTTGAAAATAAAATTCTTATTAATCAATTTTTTAGATTTGGTGCGTGAATATAACGCTCGTTCCATATCAAAAGAATCGAAACAGAGCAAGAACCTCGGAAACCCCAAATGACAAAATCAACTCTTTTCAGTAAACCGCGTCTCCTTTTTCAAAAACTATTCATCTCACCCACAGCACTGGGCTGCTGAAACTCAACTCAACCCAACCCCTCTCTCTCTCTCTCTCTCTCTCTCCTCCTACCGTCCTTTCCTTTCATGCCCTAATCTCTCTCTCCATTCACAAGCATAGCATATACGATAGTACTTGCGATGGGGGTGGCAATGCACGCCAAATCGGACTCTGAGACGAGCATATACGCCTCCTCCTCGCCGCCGCGTTCCCCTCGGCGGCCGCTTTACTACGTCCAGAGCCCCTCCCACTCCCACCACAACGATGTCGAAAAGATGTCTTACGCTTCCAGCCCTTTCGCATCCCCACCCCACCCTCACTACCACTGCTCTCCCATCCACCACTCTCGCGAGTCCTCCACCGGAACCCTCAAGCACCCCGCCGCCTGGAAGAGGTTGCAGCAGCACCAGCGCCGACACCACGACAATGTCGATGACGACGACGAGGACGACGACGACGAGGTGGGGCCAGGAGGAAGAGGTAGCGCCATGAGGTTCTACATTGTGTGCTTCGTGCTGTCGTTTGTGGTGCTGTTTACGGTTTTCTCTTTGATTTTGTGGGCTGCTAGCGCTCCTTACCAGCCTCAAATCCTTGTTAAGGTCTGTTTTTTTTCCCCTTATTATTATTATTTGTTCTCATTCCTCATTCCTAATCTATTAGATGATCTGTTACTATGGAGGGGAACGAGACTCTATTCCGGAATACAGTGTGAGGCATCCAAAGATCTATCCCGAAATACAGTGAGACATCCAAATCTTTACGGCATGAGCTAGTCTTGCGCAAACCAAAAAAGGAAACTCATTATTTTCCTACTTACCCAAACCAAAAAAGGGAAAAAAAAAAAACTGATGGCTATTCATCTCTCTTTCTTCCGATTTTGTTGCGTTCGAGTCAACTCAGTAGCTCAGTCATGTGTGTCGCTGCTCTCTGAGCCGCTGTTAGTCCCTTTGTTTGTGTGGGTGGGTGGGGAAGGCCGAAGGGGTTTGTGATAGATTATTAGTACAATATATATCAAGGAGAGAGAATTCCGAGAAATGGTTTTTGGTCCTTGGTTTCAACTTTGATTACTATTTTTCTTAATTTTCACGTTCCTTTGGTCAAAGAATCGATATGTATTGAGAATGGTCCGCATTGGTATTAGGGCAAATATTGTAGTATGAGAGTTGATCATGTCATTTGGACCATTGTTATTTGGGAAATGCTCGGGACAAGTTTTTTTTTTTTAATCAACAAAAAGGTGGGAGAGCTCCGCGTGATCATACGGGCTCTCCTCTCGGCTCGCCTGTGGAATATCCTGTTTGAGTCATAGCTACTGTCCGAGGGGACCTTATATGCTCTCCTCAAGGCGAGACTCTCAATACTCCCACCTGTGTATTGCAAGAGGATGTAAGAATGAATGTAATTTGAATGTGTGCCAAACATTATTGTTTCCCTTGCGTAGATGGTAGGTCCCAACAAGAGACACAGGATTTGTTGGTTAACGATCATATTTCATCTGGGTCAACTCAGTTTTACTCGGTTATTTGTGACGCTGGTTTTGGTTGCCGCTGTTAAGCCATTTTTGGTATAAACAACTAGAAAATCATTCTCGTACAAAAAACAACAAAATCCCGGAGAAAGTGGAAATTGGTGTTTTTCGTCCATGGTAAAATGTCTTTTTCCTGATTTTTCATATTTCTAAGGTCAAAGAGGCTAACAGTCGTTGGTGAGAATGGATGGCAACAGAGAGTGAGAAAAGGAAAAAGGGGGAATCTTTTTGATGTAATTATCTGAATTACTACTAACAGAAAATGGTGAAAATAATGAGAGAAATATAATTTTTGTAGCGGTTCATGTTTCTATTGTTTTATTCATTCCCAATCCAAAGCCTGCAAATTGTTGGTCCCAAGTCCCAACTAGAGACGGGATTTGGTTAACGATCATGTTGCGTCGCATCCGAATCAACTATATAACTCGGTTATGTGTGATGCCACACCCTGATTTTGGTTGCCGCTGTTAAGCCATTTTTGGGATAAACAACTACTCCTAGAAAAGTATGTCAAAAACAACAAATCCCCGAGAAAGTGGAAATTAATGTTTTCATCCCCTCTTTCATCCTTGGTAAAATGTCTTCTCCTCTTGTACTTTTTTCACCTGCTTTTCATGTTTTTAACGTCAAAGAGGCTAACGGTAGTTGGTTAGAATGGATGGCAACAAAGAGTGAGAAAAGAAAAAAAGGAGAATCTTTTGATGTAATTATCTGACAGAAAATGCTAAGGTGTGCCTATTAGGCACATGTTAAGAATGAAAAAGTATATTAAAATGTGTGAAAAGTGTTTTGGAATATGTAAAAGTGTATTGAAAAATGTAAAAAGGTATATTAGAGTGTGTTATTTTTGTTTGTTTGTGTGTTTATTGTGTGCCCATTGGGTACACGTTAGCAAGACCCCTATCTAAATTACCAAAAGAAAAGAGGGTAAATCGCATCGATAGAACTACGATGATGTTGGTGCGTAACCTTGTTCTGATGTATAATATGTAGATAATTGTTCGGAAGCTTACAATATTAGTATTAGATCTTATCTGTGACCATGTTGGTCTTCTTGAAACTACTACTATTTAGTAAGCATGAGAATAGTGCTTGATTCAGTCATACTGTACTAATGAATACTACTTCATTAGTACTAGTAATTTTCTGGTTTTAAACTGTGATGTTGTGGGTTGCAGGGGATGGAGTTTCAGAGCTTCAACGTTCAAGCAGGGATGGATGTTACAGGAGTGCCAACGGATATGCTGAATCTAAATTCAACGGTCTGGATTTTTTACCGAAACCCGGCGACCTTTTTCGGGGTGCACGTCACCTCAACTCCTCTAGAGATTCATTATTACCAGCTTAAGGTTGCTACGGGTTATGTAAGTCTGTTCTCCATGATAAATACATGTACAAATCTCTGTTTAATGTGTACCGTGTATGTATGTCTGTTGTTCAAATTTCTACTGAAATCACAAGTTGAATCGAGAGGTAGAAGGGCCCCATTAGCTGATAATGTTGAAGCTCTGAGATCTGGCAAATAGGTGGTCCTTTTTTCCTAGAAAGTCGAGAGAGAGAGAGAGAGTGATCAGAGAGAGGAGAATACTTGTGCATTGGACATTGCGATTTTTAAGGCTGCAATAGCATTCATTTTAGGAGGATGACACTGTAATGGGGCCAGACTGTTCTGCAAAAATAATTGGTTGGTACTTACGTGGGTATGTGGGGACCATGGCATTGTGCCAAAGGGGATACAAGCGATTATTTAGTGCTTTTGAAGTACTGTATCCATATCACAGATTGATGTTGGAGCCATACACTGTGAGGTAGAGCCTACACCAATTTGTGATGGGAAGAGGCCCTGTAGCACCACGTGGAGATGCTCCAAGAGCAAGTAATAATTTTCCGTTAAATACAGGTTTTGTGGAAGTAAAAATTTGAAATTCTAAATTGTGATCATCTTACAGGCTTGAAGTAATACCAAAATTGGTGACATCCTACCTATAATCAATGCAGTCAACCAAATTGGATGTTGGTAAAATGTGGCAGACTACTATTTGCCTGGGTTATATGTGGTATGCTATGTTATTACATTAAAGTGTGTATGATTAATGGTGTGGTTGATGTGCCAAATTTCCGTATACCTTTGGGACGGGAAAACAACGCAGCTTGCTTGTTTGTCGAAAAAGAAACAGCATACCCATGGTCGAAAGCAAACCAAAAGATGGTGGCCCAACGAGAAATACATGGGATTCGATTTTGTACATGGTTTCACCATTCTTCATGAGGGTGGCTATGTAATATGTAGATGACAAGCTGTTCAACTTAGGAACGTCTCATCATTATCCTTATATTTCATGTCCTTGGTTTTGATCTCCACCTTAGTTTATCAAGAGTATGACGTGCCATCATGTACCTGGAGAGTGAAATGTTTAGTATATAGACAAGGAGATGTTAAAAAATTTGAAAAAATGAGATAATCATAGCTTGAATTGCTATGGTTCTGCAACTTGAACCAACTTTAGATCAAAGAACTAAAATGCTGGTGATGTCCCAACGAAAATATTTTTGTGCCAGGTCCAATTGATGTCCAAACGCACATCTCTATGACTACAAATATGTGGTGCCTTTTTGTGTGTGTCTCACTTTTGTCTATCCATTGTTCTTGACAAGTTCATGGCATTGCTGTCTTCCTCACTCAGCCATTCCTAGCACATTGTTTGTTCCATTTTATATCTAGCAACCGTTAATGGCATACTCATAAATGTTAACCTATTTCTTATCTTTTTTGACTTAGATAAACAAGTTCTACCAGTCAAGGAAGAGTCAACGTGTGGTAGTAAGTGTGGTTTTGGGGAATCAGGTGCCACTCTATGGTGGAATTCCGCTTCTTAGTGGGGCTGAAGATCACCTTGAGAGTGTATCAGTGCCCCTAAATCTGACGTTTGTGGTGAGGTCAAGAGCATACATCTTAGGAAGACTGGTTAAGCCCAAGTTTTACAGGAGTATCACTTGCGAAGTCACCTTAGAAGGCAATCGACTAGGCAAGCGTCTCAATTTGGAAAATTCTTGTATCTACAAGGAATGATATACCTTTTCGATACCGTGGAAGTAGTTTAGGAATCTTAAATCTTGGCGTTAGTAGTGCCTTTTGGATCTTTTGTCATCACCTCATAGCACTAATCATATGCTTGAGCACCCCTCGAAAGCCTTTCTATTGTATGGTACAAGGTACATACTTCATGATTCATAGCAGATTGTGTTGCTTGAATGACTGTACATTTGATTGTTGTACTACAAATATTTCTGCTATTAACCAAGATTTTGACCATTTCTAGTAGTGTTTTTTAATGGTAGTTATATAAAAGTAGCAGTTTAGATTGTAGCCTGAGTAATGAAGATTGTGCTTGTGGCATAAAGTATCCGTATTGTTATCAATTTTCTGGATACGAAAATGAGGTTAGTTACTTGGTTTGGGCTAAGCTTTGTCTATTTGTGCAAACAATAGAATATGTTATAGGATGAGTAAAGCCTTGTTAGGGAAGCCTTGTCATCAGACCAAATCAACTCCAAGATAAAACTCATTTACACATGCAAACAGCAATATAAACAGGAAAGTGATCAACATGAAACACTTTCTGGGAGGAAACAAACACACAACATGCAAAGGAGATTTACAGTTAATACTCTTTGAGAAAGTTCGTTAGGAGTAACTCTGTCTTCTATTTCCTTTGCCTTCATTTCATCTTCATCATTCTTATGGTATTTGTTATGCCAAACGTCACACCACACGCATGAAAATAGTAAAACAAGCAAGTAACAAGACACACCAATTTACGTGGTCGACCAAATCGGACCTACTTCCACGGGGAGGGGGATTTCACTATAATCCGGAGATAAATCCGTGTTTGTGGTTACACACTCACTCTCAATCTCACTACAATGAATTTCTCACCGTTCTCTTGTGTATCTCTCTCTCCTACTCACTGCCTCTCTCTTTTGTCGGTCACACAAAATAAAGAGACAACACATGGGTATACATAGAGTTACAACCAGAAAATCCTAACCCTCCCACTGGGCCTAAGCCCATCTTGCCCGTACGGGGTAGACCCAACAGTATCCTGCCAGCTTCTCCTTGATTTTATCCAGTATTCCCATTTTGTCCCTGGCTTCACTGGCAGGGGAATTCCCATTTGCAGCGCACTGATTAGATGGAGGTGCAGGACTTGCCAGGAAGTTTTTCTTTGATCTTCTCTATAAAATATAAATCCTTTCTTCTTGTGCTGTTGTGGTTCTGCACCCCCTTTTTGATCACATTACTCTAAAGGGAACTGATGCAGAGCCGGTCCTGAGCTAAATCGAGCGTTGCGGCCGATTTAGGCCCCCCAAAAACTACGAATTTCTAAGGCCCCCATATTTTAGTACCCCTAGGTTTCATTTGTAATACCAAAAAGAAAGATTAAGACAAAAGATATTGATATGTACATGATGCTTTTAAAATCTTGTAAGGTTAGGGTTTTTTTTATTTTATTTTAGGATTAGTGATATCTAAGTGACGAGCTTAAAATCTTGGAATGTTATGCTATTGTTTTAGGGTTATTTCTTATTGATGAATAATAATATTTATTTTTGGAAGTGTAATTTAGCTATTTACATTTTGTTCATTAACATTTTCAAAAAGGCCTCCTTTTGATTTTCGCTTTAAGCCTCCAAAAAGTTAGGGCCGGCTTTGAACTGATGCACCTTTGTGCTCGGAGACTTTCTTTGCTTGACATCTTTTCCTTGATCTTCTCTTTCAATCCCGTTCTTCTTTCTTTTCTTCTCTCCTCCCTCTCCCTCCTCATAACTGGACTGAATGATGGGAAAATAAGAAAATTCCTCACAAACAAAACTCACTTATATTTTTTATTAATCTTTCACAAATACAAACACACACTACTCACAGATCTCACACAGTTTCATGCACACACATTACATGATATGGTAGTGGGGGAGACCCCCAAAGGGGCTCCCACGCTACTCCTCTCTCTGCCTCCTCTGTTCTCCTTTCTCTTTCTTTTCCCACACTTTTAAACTCACTGCAGATATACCATACCTATTGAAGCAAATATGAGATAGCACATATTCTCTCAACCGTCCCATTCAACTCCACCGAAATTCGAGCTCTTTTTTCTTTACTCATGGACCATTGTGTACTTAACCAGTTGGCTTCAGCCCCATGCAATTACCAGACAAACACAAATGACCTTGGACCCCATTCCTTCAATTCCTCTTGCGACAACAACAAAACACAATTGGCCCACTCACACAATTAAGTTTAATTTCTAAAACTGAAGTCATCAAACAACAGATAGTGTTCAAGGAATATAGAGAATTTTTTTTTTAAAATAGAGAGATATGGATAGAGTTTTTGATTAGATGACTAGATTTGGAAAGTTTACTGAGCTAGAGTTGCTACGACATTGATGGAGCTCTTCCTTGCAAATGTGCTTGTCCTATTTCATTTTGTTGGGTTTCGGCACCCTCATAGTCTTGTGGTCTGTCATGACTGAATCTTGGCTAGTTTCTCTTGTTTCTTTCCGAAGCAATCGAATATTCCACGGTCTCTGGTTTCTACAGGAAGGTTTGTGGCAGTATTGTTCACATGGCCTTCATGGAGTGGTTTTGCCATCCTGTTAATGGCAACATACAACAAAAAGAAGCTAAAAGGGAGACAACACCGATTCAATACGACTGGATTGCCTTGTAGTTATGCTTGGGCTGACATTCTAAGGTTTGGGGGGGGGGGGCTTCAGTGACTCGAGGTAGTACAGAACTTATCATATAATTACAAGTGGTAGTACAGAACTTGGGGAAAAAACAATGCGTTGAGAGAGGGAATCTCTGTTGGAGCACTTGGAAAAGATTAAGAACACGGAGACAAGTTGAAGGGAACAAAATGGAACGAATACCAAGGAGCTAGCACTGCATGTAGTGCTAATTGGTATCTTGAAAAAAACACACAAACCACAAACACATCTAGATACGTCCACGCAGGTACGGATTCACTATATTTGAGGAGAATTACAAATCACACTCACAATATAGCCTCAGAATTCTCTCGTGTATATATCTCTCTGTGCTTTCTAATACAAGTTACAAATGCCAGAGGTCTGGCTTTATAGGCACTGAAATGAGCTATGTTCCAACGCTACACCAGACAATGCATTCACTCCAACCTTCCAACACCAGACAACTTACTTCTGATAGTTGGGAGTTAGATGTGGAGAGGGTCGACCAATCCAAATTGGCAACTGGCCTAACTACCAGTAAACAATCTCCACCTTGGCTAGAAACCTTGAATCAACGCTTCCCTAATACGCCTTTAGGCGCAGCCTGCCTGAGAGATATTGATCAAGTCTAAACAATGCTTGAACTTGATCCTACTGACCACCTTTGTCAACATGTCGGCCGGATTGTCTGCAATACCAATATTTCGAAGCAATATGTCCCCCTCTTCCACTACCTCGCGAACACAGTGAAAACGGACATCTATATGCTTCGTCCGAGCATGATGCACTTGATTCTTTGCTAAATGAATGGCACTCTGACTATCACAATAGATAGTAACCCTTTCCTGTTCAGAATCCAAATAAACAACCAGCCCCTGTAACCATATGGCTTCCTTGATAGCTTCCGTGACAGCCATATACCTAGCCTATGTCGTCGATAGTGCAACTGTGGGTGAGGCATGAGAAGCAGGGAATCATTTCCCTGAGAGCTGTGGGTGTCGGCAACCGACAGACCCACCACCCATTTAAGGTCATGGGTGAAGTTTTGGAGCTTCTCCCACCCCTATATTGCGTTGTACTCTGTGTGTTAGAGTGTGGTGTAGCAATGTGAGAGAGGGTGAGGCTGAGTGAGAGGGGGTGCCAGTTATGGCTCCCCTGATAGGTTTTTCATGTGCATGTATTGTGTATATACATACGACAGAGTTTTCCTCAGATTTCATTGTGTATGTTGTGCGTGTGAGTAACCTCTGGGCACAACACTGCATGCACAGAGTTGCAAGAGATATCTCGGGGAGTTCAACTTCTGAAAGTCACTAGTTGGGCGGCTGGGCACCACCGCTTAGTGCCTAAGCGAATTACAATCCACGCCTAGAAATTAGTAGGTTTTCACTTTCTTTTTTTATTTAATTTTTGAAAAAATTGTTCACCTTCTCCCCAAGTTTTGAGTAAGTAAAGCAAAACATTACTATCCTAGGTGAGTGCGTATGTGGAATAACCATCTTGCCCTCATCGAAAAAAATCTAAGTCCCTTTGGCATAGGCCCCTTGAGGCCCGTTGTCATGGAATTGCTTCGTGTAGTGAGACTCTTTGGGCCTGTGTCATTTGGGCTGCCTCCCACATCGGGAGTTTGGATTGTGTGTGTTGTGTTTAAATGGTCCACTCCACTTCTCCCTAGTCACCAATTGCCTAGGTGAGTGCGTGTGTGGAATTACTCTCTTGCCCTCATCCAAAAGAAAAAAAGAAGAAAAACTTTATAATATCCAAACAGAGAAAATAGAGTTCACATATGCGTGATTTCACAACAAAGCCTACACACACGTAATTTCACTTTTTGTTGTGTAGTCTAGTTGTATATGTTATAGTTACATTGATTTGGGTATGCATATGATTTCACAACAAACAAAGCCTAGATACACATAATTTCACTTTTTGTTGTGCAGTCTAGTTGTATATATTACAGTTACATCGATTTCGGTATATACGTGATTTCACAACAAACAAAGCATACATACATGTAATTTCCCTTTTTGTTGTGCAGTCTAGTTGTATATATTGTAGTTGCATCGATTTCGGTTTAGATTTAGAGCATATTCCACAAAACTGACTTATTCCTAGAGTTGACTTATTGCACTTTACAAGACAGGTCATTCTCTCACAACACGTCAACTCAGGAAGCCAATTTTTAACTGCAAGGGCAAAGTAATATCATAGAGCTCCCAGGAGACGTATGAGAATATGAGGCGACCTCCCCAAAACCCTAACTGTCCATACTCATCACCACTTCTGCCATCGATTTGATCCCTTCACCAACCTTCCCAGTCTCTTGTTCCTCTTTTCTCCCCATTCTCCTGGTTTTCCTCTCCTCCGCAGTCGCCATCATTGTACACCATCTAGTCGCTAGTCTTCACTTCCATTAGGGTTCTTCTCAACAGAGTCGTCTGCAGCATCTCTCTGGTCATTGCTGGTTCTCATCCTCATCCCGGTGCCTTTTTCAGATCTGGTTTCCATCTTTCGCTGTGGCAAGGCTTTTCCTTCGTCTCTTTCTGCCATGAATATCAGTGTCTGTCCATGAGTCAATGGATAGAGATCATTCTGATATTGGGGGTTGGATTCCTGTGACTAAGAAACCTCGTAGTCATGTTCAAGGTAATGCTATTCTTAGATACCAGGAGTTTCTCACTTTATTTGTAGACAATCTTCCTATGAATGTTGGAGTCGATGAGATTAGGATTCTATTTAATGAGTTTGGGGTTGTTAGGGATGTGTTCATTCCATTGAAGAGGAGCAAGGTTACTGGCAACCATTTTGGATTTGTGAGATATGATTGTCAGGTCTCGGCTGATATGGCAATCCTTAAAGCTAATGGTATGTGGTTCAAGGAGAGGAAACTATTTGTTAAGTTTGCTAGTTTTGGGAAAAAGGATTTCACTGAGGATATGAGGTTTAAAAAATCAAGAAACCATGGGTTTGAAGCAAGGGATGGTCTTTTAAGAGGCATTCCAAACAGATTCCAGAGCTTTCAAAAAAGGGTGGATTCTAGCAAGTCAGCAGAAAAGGGGGTTCCATTTCAGAGGAACAATCTTGGGGTGGGATCCTATGCGGAGGCTTTCATGGGACGTAAGGAGAAGCAGAAAGATAAGGAGTGTTTTGCTGCGTCTATTAAACTTCTTCCATCTGGCGATGACTGGCTTCTTAGAAGCGCTGTTGCTAAGTTTCACAAATTGATGGCAGTTGATGTTCTTGTTAATGGATTGCAGTCAAGAATAGGATCTAACGTGGAGGCAAGAAGTATGGGAGGAAGATCTTTTCTTTTAACTTTTATTGACTCTCATTCCAGAGGTGAATGCATCAAAGAGAAATGGTGGGGGAGATGGTTTAGCGAGTTAAAACCATGGGAAGGCGAAGCGGCAAGCCTTGGAAGATTCACTTGGATTAACTGTATGGGTCTTCCTTTAAATGCTTGGAACCTTAACACTTTTAAGAAGATCGGGGAAAAATGGGGTCAATTCATTAGAGTGGATGAGGACACTCTGCATCTATCTTCTTTTGCTACGGGAAGATTTTTTATTGTGACAGATAACTGAGGTGCAATTAATGATTGGATCACGGTGGAGGTTATAGATTCTAGCTATAAGATAACAATTTGGGAAGAAAAGATGGATGCGAGTTCCCTTTATAATGCTAGTGAAAGTTCGGATTCTTTGGATATTGATTCAATTATTGAGGAATCTAAGGTAGAAGGAGCTGAGAACCAAACCAAGATTACGCCTAATGTTTCTTTTCTTGGTGAAGATGATGATCGCGTGGAAAAAAGCAAGGCAAAGGATGATGCTAAGGGGGACTCGGTGGATGTTGATTCGATTGAAAACTCTGATTGCGATGAAATGGCAAATTCTAAGGAGGTGGCAGAAACTCTTTGGGACAAAGAGGAAGTGGAAGTTGCGGCAAAGTCAGTGGAGGAGGGGGCAGATTCTGTGGAGATTATGGCAGATCCAGTTGAGGTTTTGGTGGATGATGATGACTGCACAACCTTAGATCTTGTTTCTGCCGATCCTCTTATTAATTATGTTGAGCTCAAACGTCACAAAAGGAAAAACCGCTCCAAACAAGGAGTTTGAAGGAGATCTATCCCCTTTGGGAGATATAATCCTTTGAAAGCATCTCTTTTTCCGAGGATGTCCTTGGACAAAATAGAGACCAACTCAAGAAGCCGACACTCTTTTTTCGGGCCCATGCTTATGTCTCAAGAGGAAGTTAGTAGCTTCAAGAAAAGGTTGGAGGAAGATACTATAGCAACATTAACCACTGGGAATATTCTCGATATTAACCTTCTTCCGGTGGATGAAGCAATCTTAAAGGATATGATTGAAACCGATCTCAAAAGATCTCTTTCTAATGGCTGACTCTTGGAAGGATTTATGTTGTTTCGCCGTTGAGGTTTGGCGCTTTTTGGTTTTTGGTGGAGGCAGCTTCGGTTTGTTTCGGTTTCCTTGTTTGTTTGGTCTGTAGTGGCTTAGGGTTGTGCTTCCGGTGCCTTTTGGCTTTGTTGGGGGTTTGTGGCGGCTGTTTTGGGTGTAGCGCCTTTTGGTGCTTTTGGTGTTTTTCTTTCTTCCCCTTCTCTTTTCTTTCTTTCAACCTTGGTTGGAAGTTTCCTCTCCCTTTTCTCGATGTTCCCTTATTGAGTTTCTTCAATAAATTTTCTTTTTCCGATCAAAAAAAAAATTATCATAGAGCTCCCTAATGCATTGCTAGCTTTTCTTTATGCCTAGTGTTTGAGGATATAAATAATTAGGTTACACGTTTAAACTGTGAAAATTAATGGAACTTAATAATATGATAGGATACTGGAGGATTTATTTGTTTTATGTGTGAAAAGAACTCAAAATTTCCTGAAGACCAATCAAATAGATCAACCGTATTACAACTGTAAGAACAAATAATTGTAAGATCTCTAGAGATACAAACCTTTACTCGAAACCAATACAATCCTGTCAAGTCCATTTATGGTCAATAGTACAGTTACTAGAACAAATACACTCATCGACTATAAGACTTCTAATAGCTCAAATAAACCTTTACTTTGTACCCTGCACTAAACTTATTAGTGAGGCTTAAAGAAGCTGACTTGAATACCAGTGTCAATTATAACATAGATTCCGGCCACGATCAGAATCCCACTTAGGCACATTCCGAGAAGACCCAAAATCCAGTTCAGCCACCACACTGGGCTGTAAAGCTTGGGCTTCTTGATCTTCAGCCACATAAAACATGGATAAGCCAATGTCACGGGTAAAGCTATCCCTCCAATCAGACCCGCAAAGCTTCCCAAAAAGGGGATTGCCACGGCAACAAAGAAGCACCCGTATCCAAACATGGCCCGGAGAATGGCCCTGAGCCACCATGGGCACGGCTTCTTCATCCTTGTAGTGATCTTGGACTCCATGTCGTCAAACATCGGCATCCCGTATATCTGGAATGAGCTAACTGCGTTAATTATCACGAATAAGCTTATTAATCCTAGGATAGCCTGCGATGTATCTTTTCCGTGGAATTGGTATAGGGCCGTCAGCATCCCTCCGTCCTCTGGTATCTGTTGATGTATAAAAATTTAGATGACACAAATCTAATTGTTGGCTAGCCTGAAGATGATAAGAGTAAATTATACCTTGTCGCCGTATACCCAATAGCCACCAATTGCAAGAGGGAATAAGCACATTGCTACGAGTAGATACGCAAACTTGACACCCCTCCACATCGGCACACGTGATGGGTGCTTCTCACTTGAAGGCATGGTGGCCTGCAGTGAACCAAATGTAGCCGAATTTGCTTTAGAAACTTCAAACATGGTACACATATTTTCATTCTTTAAGGTAGTTATTTTTATTTTGATTATGGTGAAATCTTCCATGGACCAGATGATTTGCGGCAAACCATGTTAACTTGATGGTCTTCTTCTTAGTGGGTCTTTGTTTTATCTTTTGTGGGTGCTTCGTTAGTAAAGATAAAATTTGTGATAATTTCCAAACAACAAAAAGTAGAACCATGCATAAAATAAACTAAGGGCATGTCAAATTGTATTTTTGGTTGTTGGGGGCCGGGCGTAAACGTATGGGGGAAGGTTAAAACAAATCCATTCAGCTGCTTCAGCAACATTTGGAATATTAGTCCTGAAGTCAACATATTCGGCCATTGAATCCTAAAAAAGGCAGCATCACACAACCCGAAAGAGGTTTGGCCAAGTGGGCTTAGGCATGTGGAAGCTAATGAGTATTTGTCCTTCACGAGGTTGCATGTTCGAATCTCACAGAAGCCAAAAACTCTAAATTTTGAGGCCACTAGAAGATTTATCCGGTCGTTAACTTCAAAGCATAGAATTAAATGAGATTTGTCAAGCTGGCCCGGACATCCGATTGAATACTATTATATAACCATTGATTCTATACAGGATAATTTAGTATGTTTGTCTTGTTATAAGCTCTCTGTACGAGTACAACTACCTACATAAATAACAGTACTACATGGTGTGAAAAGTCAGCTTTGAGGTGAATATATCGTTGTTGGTTCACATGATGGTGTCAAAAGTCAAAGTATTGTAAGCAGCCGAGACTTTTAACGGGTACCAGCATCTTTGAAAAGTCACGAGGCACCTTAATTGAAAATGAAAATAAGAAATGTAGGCTTATACAAACTCATCTAGTTCTTAATCATTGGAGTAGGGATGGGATGATTGGAGATAGATATAATTTTGACAATATGCACAAATGAATGCTATCAGAATACCATTGAAACAGTAGCCCCTCACGTTCATGTAGCTCTAAATTTCCAAAAATCAAGGAGCTACATAGATGTTTTGCTGCAGAACTATCCCCAAATCAAAGCCGAAAGACATATTTTAGGAAATAAAATGTTGTTGATAGCATGTATGTGAACTTGTAGGCAAAAATTCACTGACATTTTAGTTTGGCAATGAACAAATTTATCATTCTAATGGAGGATTGGAAATATGATTAGCACACCCAAAAGTTCTATTTTTCCTGTCAGATGCTACAGTGATTCAGCTCAAGTATGAGAACAAGCACAAGCATGGAATGTACCTGTATCTCGAGGATGAGATTGTGGCCTCTGAAAGCAAAAGCAATGATCCCAAGAGCATTGAGAAGATTAAAAGTCCGAGCGATCTGGCTCTCGGCTCTCACTGGATTGTACGATACTTTCGGAATCCTCCCCTCGTCCACTGAGATAACCCATATCATGGTGCAATAACCGAGAGCAGTGATGGCTCCAATCAGCGACACCCCGGCTATGGAGTTCAAGTTTGGCAGCTGAGACAGCAGCACCGCGGCACATGTGAAGATTAGGAACCACTCCACGGTTGTTGGTGATTGGGTTGTGCAATTGGGCCCACACACCGTAGCGAAAAAGCTCTTCATCGTTGAACCTCCGATGACGATTAAAGCCACACATGTGCCCCCTGATAGGTACATGATCGGGAATAGGGCCAGCCAGTTTGCTAGCTTCTCACCTGAAAACGTTTAATCCATCCATAGGACTTAGGAGGGAAATTAGAAAAGAGCAAATAGGAAAGGTGTTTGTCGAAATTCTGGATTATATTTCGGTCAAAACAGAAGTGTTCTTAACAAATTGAGCACAAAAGAGCCTAGAACTTACCAAAAGTTGCACTGCTGAGTTGCATGTATCTGCTGTAACGGATTCCGGTTTCGGTTGATTCATGGAGTTGAACAAGCAAGTAGAGCGTATAGAGTTGCCATATAAATGCTAATGTCAAGGATATGACTCCCCATGTCCTGCAACCAAACAAACATACATATGTTAGCAAATTCTATTCGGAAGATTGGACAAAGCAGAACAAAAACGTGAGCTCATGAGAGTATTGGCTTACCATCCAAGAATGGTGAAGGCAACAGGGAGAATAATTGCTTGAATTCCAATCCCAGAACAAAGAGTATGAAAAGCCGCGTAGAATGCGTTTCCATTTCTTGACTCGGTGATGGGAAGCCAAGCATCTTGTGGGTCAAGTTTTGTCATGTGGAGGGCTTTCCTCAGTGGGCTTCCCAAGGGGGTAATGAACCGCGGCGTTGAAAATCGAGACCTGTTCGGGGTCTTGGTTGCGGTAGTGATGGCAGTTTCGGGATGGTCGGGGGTGGTGAGAAGTGGCGATCGAGACAGAGACGGGGAGTGGAATTGCGACGGTGGACATGATATGGGCGGTCTTGGGGAAGAAGCCGCCGGCCGTGGCGTTATGGGGGCAGAACTAACTTCATCACCCTCGCCCATTTTGATTAGTACTTCACTTCCTAGTTCCTATGTTTCTGTTAATTTCTCTGGCTCTTCCCCTGCCTTTTGCCCACACATAACTCGATCTTCACGTTTTTGTTCTATATATAGACTACTTGTTTATGTAGTCAATTATGGAGGTGTATGAATGGAATACATCCAAGGGAATATGTGTACTTATGTTGACCCAAAGTGGGAATGCATACAAGGGAACTTTGGTAGTACTGTATGTGTAGTAGGTATGTTGAACCAAATTTTAGACCACCGGCAACGGTACAGATAGAAACAAGGACCAAGGGAGGAGGGTGCCACATGACCCAAAAAATGCTAAAGAGACAAGGACCAAGGGAGGAGGGTGCCACATGACCCAAAAAATGCTAAAGAGACACATAAAGTTACACATAGGGGTAAGCCGAGCCCAGTCAAGCTTTGTAGAGCTTGAGCTTGACGAGCCAAAAATAACGCTCGAGCTCGGTTCGGCTCTATTACTAAACGAGCCGAGCCATGAGCCGCTCGGTTCGTTTACGGCCCTAGTAACACGCACAAATACACACATTCACAATGGCTAAGGGCCCAACACGCATCATGAAAGAAATTTTTATACAATGATTTTTCAAGCTTCAATCCAATCATTAATTTGACTTTTTTTAGAAGATTGTTATTAACATGTAGAAATTAATCTCGGGTATTTTTGCTATCATGTCATTTAAGAACACACAATAATTATCATGTCATTTAAAGTATCATTTACCATAATTATGTGTTGTCAAAATTAATACTATTGTTATTTCTTTTTAATTATGGTTGAAATTTTATAAACTATTTTTGCAAATAAAAACCAAAATTAGGCAAACTGTTCAAAAAAAAAAAAAAAAAACTAGGTGGGGCCGGGCCTTTCAGCTCCACCAATGCGCATGGGCCCCTGGGGCCTTGGCCATTGTGAGTGTGTTTTTTTTTGGGTAATTCATTGTGAGTGTGTTAGTTTGTGCATTTGTGTTTATATTTTGTATGTCTGTCTAACAAATCTGATTCGTGACCACCCCACTTTTTTACTCCCTCTGTCTAAAATTGTTCGAACTTTTGGGTAACCGAGCAATATTACTTACAAAAAATACTATATTAGCATGATTTTTTTTTCAATTATTTTTTTACAACAATTTAAAGACTCATTGATAAGAAAAAATTGGTGTAAGTTTTTCAAAAATAGTATTATAAGCACATTATTTGTTTACTTGCAACATGCACAAATACCCAAAATGATCAAACAAAGTGGGACGGATGGAGTAATAATTACTACAACACATCTAAATTATGCATTTTGTGTAAAATGAGCCACAATTTCTTGAAAGATTCTCTTTTTTATGATCGGGTGAAAATTCTTCTTATTGTATCTACTTAATTATTTCAGGACGATCTTCACTCCACTAATTTCTTCGTCATGCAATAATTACATGTGTGTGATTATCATTAGGGAGCTTACTTTATACTGTTTGTATTTAGTTTAGACGCTAACTTGTTCTCATCTATCCCTCCCTCCCTCCCTAGATCCATCACTGGTGTCAGTTCAACCGCGTGTATAAGATACTATATTTTCATAACAAATTGGTAAACGAATTGGACTGAAAATGGCAGGCAGGCAGGTTGAAAAATAATACTGTATTGGCTGCTACATCGTTTTCCATTCTTTTGAATTTTATATGGGGAATTGAAAAGCACCCTTATGAAGACTTAAGGGGCATGCGATTCAACTTTCTAGTAGTTCAAAAGTACAATACAAAAGGCATAGTCCACCATTATCTTTATTGGCTTGACTTGGACTCCGTCATAAGGGTTTTTAATTGGAGAACTAGTATTGGATTCGAAGGAAATAACCGCATTACCCTCACAGTTCAAAAGGTTATGGGGTTGCAAATTGTTGTGCCGAAATCCAAAGTACGAGAATATAAAGAAATCAATCAACAAGAAAATAAGATATAAGATTTACGTGGTTCCCCCCAAACACGAAACTCTAGAGGTACGTCCACGGGAAAAGAGCAAGAAGATTCACTATCAATGGGGAGAAGTACAAAGAGCCGGCTATATATGTAACTCTAGTTGAAGCAACCAATAGATAATAGGAACCAATCTCTATTAGAAACCCAAATATAGCATCAATGTCTCTCACACACGAAAGAGACGACTCCAAACCTTAGATATCTCTAATCCCAACTCAAGACATAAACCAATGGAACAATTGAGAAACCCTAACACACTACGGGAAACCCCATGGGGGCTCCCTCAAAGGGATTCACTCAAGAAGTCCAACCCTAATGGCTAATAGCCCCCAAGGCCTCTATTTATAAGAAAGTACAAAAAATTATGTCAAAATCCTCTTTAAAGCCGCGCACATTCATCGTCCTTTGTTTGGACCACCATGACTTTGGTCTGGACAAGCAGTCCAACAAGCTCCCCAAACATTTCAAACCTGTTGGTTCGGACAAACTTCCCTTGGTCCGGACAAAAGATGCTGAAACTAACCTTTTACACCAAAATTTGTACCTTTCTTCGATTGGCTTGAATACAAGGCATATTTTCAACACAAATGAGCCAAATCGAGTCGTACTTTAAATGTTCAGATTCGTTTGTTAAGATTTTTGGTGAACTCGAGCTCAACAAAACAAAAATTTGACAAGCCGAGCTTACTTAGGTTTGATTCAACCTCGAACTTGTTCATGTGTTTTAACGAATAAAAAATATCAATTACTCCGTATTTAAGCTCTTATAGAGGTCTAGAGTTGGAAAACAAGATTTTTATTACGTGCATAAACAAGTTCAAACATATTTAAAACATATACTAATATATAAGATAAGGGGAAAAACTACGATACACATCCCTATTTGATGAGAGAACTGTGTAAATGCGAGGCTTGTTTTCTTTTCAGGGAACCCAACTGAAGCTAGAGGGGAAGGTGTGGGTAAATATTGGCGGCCTGATTTTAATTTTGGATTTTGTCAGAAAAGGGGTTCCCCGTAAGAGATGAAAGGCAATGTGAATGTGTCGGAGAATATTAGTAGTGGGGATGTTTTAGATTTCTTTGAACAATCGCTGGATTATTTAATTTAACAACCCATACCTTTGTCTGTTGAGTCAAAGAAATCCTGACAATTGATATTTTTAGCACTAAAATACATATACAGAAAACAAATACTCCTGTAAGGATAAAGTATCGGATCACTGCTCCATAGGTCAACGTTTCATGTAGATGGACCTTTGTTTGTTTTTGACTTTATTGGAGTATTATAAATTTAGAAGTCACAGAAAAGTTGGTTCAGCTTCAAATATAGCCTGCTAGACGACCCCCACACAAGATGAATATGAGAGAGAGACCTCCAAAATTGACTAATTACACTGTAAAACATGGGTCAAATACTCCCTCCGCCCCAAATTGTTTGTTAGGTCTGCAAAACGAGGACTAGAAAATAATATAAAATTTTCAAGAAAATTTTCAATTTTTTTTTTATTACAATTTACTAGATGTCAACGAGTATTTTTTTGTATATGGACTATAAGAACGACAAACAGAACATTTGCTACTACTATGTAAGAAAAATGAATTACAAATCATACAAAAGGGTTCGGGTTACCGGCCTGATTCATATAAGCTGGTGCATAGTGAAAAGTAGAATCATAGTACTCTCTCCGTTCCTACATTATGAAAAGTCGTGTCATTTTTCAAATAAAAAAATTAAGTGCTTCCATGTACTCCCTCCATCCCTTTTATAGTGTAGACATTTCCATTTTGGACTGTCCCTTAATAAATGTGTGTTTTGAAAAGTTAGTGAGTACATTTCCTATTTTGCCCTTAAAAGTAGATTTATTTTTTGAAAAATTAGTGGGTATTATTATATTGATAAGGGTAAGTAGTGGAAAATAGATGTAAAAGTTGTAAAAGTTAATTGTGAGAGAAAATAAGTTGGAATTACGAGGTAACACACTTAAAATGGGACGAAGGGAGTGTCATTTTTCGAATTTTTTCGCACCGAATTAAAGTACACGATGAATACTTTAATTCGGTGCAAAAAAATTCAAAAAATGATACACAGAAGCACTTAATTTTTTGATTTGAAAAAAAGCAAGAGAGAGAGTATAAGACACTTATTTAGGAACGGAGGTAGTACTTGAGAAGATAGCCAATCTTGTAGTACTAAAGTAAATGGAAAGTTAAAACTAGAATATTTGGCATTATATACAATATCCTTGCGGTAGATAAGGATCTAGAAACTGCAGACAAGTAAATGGTGGCTTGGTTTTTCTTGATCAATAGAGCAAGTCAGGGTGCATCTACTATTTGCTATTGACACAAGCAGAGCTTTCTGTATCTCTGTTGTTGCGCGCCATTGGATTAAAGAGACCACATAGTCCATAAAAACCCCGTCAAATGGCAACGTAATAGGTCCGTCACTCGGTAGTCCAAACTCTTCTTCAGATAACCTTAAGAGCTCCCTGAAAATGTCAGTGTTAAGATACCCTATAGGGAAAACAAAGCGCTTTTGATCCGCCGTGTAGGCTACAAAATGGCCCTTAACGGCCGCTGACGATGAGCTAGAACTAGTACTAGCATCGACATCCACACTTTTGATAGGGAATGAAATTCTTTTTCTTGTCATGGCAGCAGCCTTCTGCCACTTTCTTGCCAACTTCACAAGTTTCTTGGGATTGATCATCTTGAGTCCCTTTATGGAGTAAGTGGAGATTGAGATTGTGATGAGTTGAAGCTGCGGGAAATGGCTAAGCTATATACATGTACAATGCCAGAGAGATGGGTACAAGACCATGTGCAAGTTGGATGAAGAAAATGCTGTGTTTAATTCTGTTTCAGTAACACAAACCTTGATGGTTTCTTATGCCAAGTGGTTAGATGACAGATTGCGCCTAAAGCTGGTATCTTTTTTGCTTCAAAGTCTTGAGAACCACAAGAATTATACCTAAATTGATCAATTTGCTGGACAGTAGTTATCTATCTCTCTTTGAATGCTAAATCTCTAACATGTGGGGCATAAAGCTACCAAACAAGAAACGAAAGTATGTGGCTCCCAAGTAGAACAGGCTTTTAATGATCGCTGAAGAAATATCAAGACCTGACTCCTTTAATATCATTAGATGGCAAGGAAATGGGACCCAAATGGTAAATAGCCATTAGGTTTGAGAGCTGCATCTTGCCAACAACCAATGTGAAGGGATTTTGATTTTTAAGGTCATTTATAGATTACCGACTCTGAGTAGTAAATAGCCATTAGGTTTGAGAGCTGCATCTTGCCAACAACCAATGTGAAGGGATTTTGATTTTTAAGGTCATTTATAGATTACCGACTCTGAGTAGTACGTAGTTTAGGTTAAGGACTTCGGTGTATTAAGAATCATTTATGTAGTTTTCAAAATTACTATGTTATTTACTGGTTGATAGTTCAAACCACATGACCCTTGCATGAAAAAAGAGCAATGATCCTTCCCAGAATCCCAGTCAATGAAAAGTGGACACAATTTGATTCTGTCTAAAATTTCCTTTCATGCTTCTTCACCTAATTCTCATTTCCAACACTGAGAGTCAATGTCGAGGAATTTCTTATCTGCTGCTGTGATCTTTATCTGGATATCTTTGGAGGTACCAGTACCTCATATAAACAGTTATTGGTACGCAGTTTGTAAAATTCTTCTAACCCCAGTGACAGTCATGGAGTCATCGGTTATCAGTATGACTTAACTTCCTGTATAATGAGAGCTAGCTGAGATTTGTCCATGATGACATTGGGAAAATGCTACGAAGCACACGGCATATTTTACCGGAGTTTGGCACCCGCTGACATGCCTAGCAACGTGGCTTCCCAGTTGGCACCACGTGGTTTATGTGGGAAGGAAACTTCAGACTATTTTGGGAGAATAACAAATTAACCATGAAAGACTTTGTTTTCCTTGTTTTCCTTACATTCCTTTTGATTGCTCTTGCCCCTCTCCCCCTCTTTTTCTGCACTTTCACATTTCTCACTATAATTGAAGAAGAAAGAAAAAGAATCCTGAAATATTTCGAACTCGTGGAGAAGGCAATAATCATCAAGTCATCAACAACAAATAAGTTTCACTTTGCTAATCAGAATTTGAAATCGATCGGTTTCCTTCCAGAACATGGATGAAATGCTGACAATGCTTCCACTATAATAAGGAATCCCTCTTTTCTCTGTGCTTCCACTGTAATTTGTCTATGAAATGGTCAATGATGTTGGTAACGAAGGATCGTTGCTCGGACTTTTGTTTTTTATAGGATACACGACATCAAATCATTGCTCTCGGATTTTTCGTTTCAATTAGTTTGTTCTTCTGGTCGTCCATGGATTTTTTTATTTTTGGTTTGTTTCAGCGCAGTCTCTTTGAACTTGTCCTCGAACTGTTTGATGACATTTATGCCTCTTTCTGCATACGGAATGTAGTAGCTTGAATAAAAGAAGAGATCTAATGAAGAAGATAATAATTAGTTCATTACCATAAAAGGGCAAATCCCTGCAAGTATTGCTGATCACTTTAAATGGTTTGAGAAAACTATGTAGCGCAATTGATGCCTATTATGTTGAAATTGCCAGTTACTAACCACCTTCTATTATTAACCGCGAAAAAGAAAAACCACGTTAGATTTGGCTATAACATTTCTTCCAGTTTCTAAAGGAGATGATTTGTTGGATTAGCATGAGGAAGAATTATATATTTTTCTGAGTGCTGTTTTGGAAAACGAGTTCATTTAATTGATAATGATTAGAGTTGTCATTTGATTTAATGTTTGTAGAGATGAATCAAAGTATATTTAGAAAACTGTAACATAATTTAAAATGACCTGGAGAATCCCATTAGATGCTGACAGAAACCATGTTGTATATCATATGTTGATTAGAATTGACAACGGAATGAGTACAACATGAACAAAAGCTATTTAGAGATTTCCTTACGTCTGAAAAAAAAAAAAAAAAATTCTCATCAGCAGCTGCAGATCAGTAAATTTTGATTGCTTTGTTCTTGTTGTAGACACGAGGACGATAAGCGCTGGGCGGTAGCGATGGACATGAGCAGTGCTTTCTCCATATCCTTAGCTACATGCCTTCTTATCAAAGAGACTGCATACTCTATAAAGACTGCATCACACGGCAAGGTGATGGGCCCATCAGTGGGCAATCCATACTCTTCCTCTGCCATTTCCAAGAGCTCCCTGAATATTGCATTGCTTAGATAAGCCAATGGAATCACAAAGCGTCGTTGATCAGCCGTGTACACAACAAAGTGACCCTTATCAACTCTTGTTGATGGGTTGCAATCACCAAACCCCTCTCTTGTCCTTGGGAAGCTGATTCTTTTCCGACGGATAGCTGCTAGTCTTTGCCATTTCCTCACTATTTCTACGAGCTTCTTAGAACTGATCATAATTGATTTCTGGTTAATAAGAAAGGGTAGATTTAAGGTAGAAAAAGATGAAGGGAGATTTGGTTTTTGGAAGACTGAAAAACTGTGTATATGCTTGATATGAAGTGAAGATGGGTTATATATATAGTTTCAAAAGGCAGTGACACTGCATTAAATGTTTCTTACTTGTGCTGGAAATAATTGGAAGCAAGACCATGTGAGATTTGGATGAGAAGGGATCAATGTGGAAGGTACAATAGTGCAGATTTCAATCTGTCAAGTGGTTTAAAAACATAGAGGGTCCAAAACTTGTTGGTGTCTAGTGAAAACAACAGACCAAAGATTCTCAAGAGGCCCCAGGAATGTGATTTTGCTGGTTTTAAAGCATTTCAACTAGAGTACTTGAGTTGATGTTTCGTAATCAAGTTGAGACTGGGTGGTGAAGTTTACATTCTATAATCAAGTGCAGAAGTGTGGTACCTAGCTAATACAATCTGGGACACCCGAAGTACTGCACTATCACATGGTAATGTACCATTCAAACTCCACATGACAATGACATTCACCTAAAAACAAATGTTGGCGTTTCTATTAATAGTTGTGGTTTGAGAGTAGCTCAGGGTTTATCCAGGATGTAGAATCAGACATCAGATGACCTGATGTCTTGTATGGGCGCGTGAATTTTGCCCCGAAGGTGGCTATATTGCTTTAGCATAGATTCATATATACTCCCTCCGTCCCTTTTTAAGAGTCTCCTTTGGAAAACGTGTATTTTCTTGGATGTAAAAAAATTTATTCCCATATAATTTTTTTGGCACCAAATTCAAAAAAAGGAAAAAAAGTATATAAATAAATATATTTTTTGGTGGTTTGAAAATGCACATATTCCTATAATGGACACTTAAAAGGGGGAAGGAGGGAGTAGTTAAATTGGGATGGTAAAGCTGCACTTATCTTTTTTTTTTTTTGATTTTTTGGCAACAAAAGAAGCTTATTAAACATTGAAAACAAATTACAACGATAATATTTTACAAAGATAAATTTGGTTAGATCACTATACAAGTAATTGGTGATTTGTCTTCCATAGTGTAAAAATGAGGACGACTTTTGAACAAAGACAGGTAGCAAAACAAAAACTTTCTATAGATCTTTAGCTACACCACCATGAATCAACTATACGATGTACTGCATGAAAATTGAATCACACAGCATAGGCCCGTTACTTGGTGTTAGAAATCTTATATTCTGGAATCAGAAATTGACAACATCTCTTCTGGAAATTCTAGAACACAAAAATACTTTGAGGCATGTTACTGTGTTGCACTCCTATAGATAGTATTTGCCTGGGTTGCAGCAGATCTGTCTTCAAGATACAACGAAGACCGAACTCCAAATTCTTTAGGTTTTGCACAGACGCTAACAGATAGGATACCCATTGTGCTAGTACAATGTAAAAGAACCATTAAAATTTTCTTTCTGCAGAGCAGCAAAACATTAGTAATGAATGCTCATGAAACACGTCTATGAAACAATATATTGCACTAACGAGTCCTAGAGGGGGTGAATAAGACTACCAAATAAAACTTAAGCCTAATTATGAGAAACACAATCACCCAATAGCTCCATTCTAATTGCACAAATCAATATGCAAAATGTAGTTCAAGAGTTTGAGTCAACCCTTGTGAAGGCAAAAGATGAGACTACATTATAGCAACTATTGAGAGTTCGAGTCAACCCTTGTGAAATATAGTTCAAGAGTTGAACTTCTATGGAACAAGTTCGGCCAGAAAAGAAAGTCTTTCTCCCTTCTCTATTTAGGAATACTAAATTAACTAAGTTTCATAGGCCTTAACATAGAAGGCTGAGCCAGTTTGTCTAAGAGACTAAGACTTTGTGACAAAAGGCCTGTTTTCAGTGCTTTGCTTTCCAAGAAGTTGCCTATGATTATTGTTACATACATGCCTCTGCTATTACTAAGGAATTCGTAAGTGGTCCTGGAATTGTCAACAACACTATTCAAGCTATCTAACAAGGTTCCAGTAATGGAAGTATTTGTAAGGGGAGATTTACCTAATTGGCTCAACTGCTAAAGCCTCAATGACCAAATTGAGATAGCTTGAAGAAAAAAATTTCTTTTGAAACTTGGGATAAGTGGGGCTGCATTTGTCACAGGAAAATATCCTATATGGCAAAGGCAAGAAAATCGACCAATCTTTGTAAAACAGTGACATTTAACATTACTTGCTGAGTCTTCATATACAAAATCTGCCAAAGAACAATTCTAACTAACCACAAGCAACTACTTGTTGTCCCATTTCTTGACGATATACAAAAGGTAAAGAACAACAACTGCTATTAATGGAAAAGCGCAAAGCTTGCTCTACATCTTGAGCTAAACCTCTTGTCATGAGTGATATTATGTAGTCTACGAAAACTGCATCGCATGGCAACATAATCAGCCCATCTCTCAGCAATCCAAATTCCTCTTCAGACATCCTGAAGAGTTCTCTGACGATGGTACACTGTAGGTACACCAATGGAATTACAAAGCGGATTCGATCAGTGCTGTAGACAACAAAATGGCCTTTATCAGCTACAGACCATGAACTGAATATGCTCCTGTCCTTATTCCCTTTGGCTCTTGGAAAAGGAATTCTTTTTCTTCCAATGGTAGCCATCTTCTGCCACTTCCTTAGCATTCTGATGAGGTTCTTGGCACTTATTCTGTGGGGAAACTGAAGAGGTGGTGATGTCATGGGCAATGGGATATGTACTCTATATATATGTAGGGCTTGAGAAACAATGTTAGCTATTACTTTTATTGTGTTGGGAATCATGCCCAGCAAAACCATGTGACTAGTAGCTCTACAGCTAGAAACAAAATTGGCATGGTAGGATGTTAGTTAAGTCGGGCAATTAACACAGTGAAAGGAAGAAGGACAAGACAAAGATAATATCAATCACAATCCATCAAGTGTTTGTTTTGTTTATGGCCCCATGGGTGTTTGCAAAGCAAACCATGTGAACTTGTTATACCCTGGGTAACATGTACATCAAGGGAAAGCAACACTGGTGTTGGCTTTATGGGGGCCAGCATCCACTCTGTACTCAAGCGCCCCCCGCTAGCGTGGGGCAAGCGTAATCGGAGGACTAACCTCCTTCACCCGTCGGTGCTGTATGGGCAGCATTGCGAAGCGCCTCATGTCCGCCTGCCGCTAAGTGCAAGGCTTTGCGCTGCCCTTTAAAATTAAGTTGCGCCTTCCTCTAACAGCAATTGCTTTTAGATGAGTTGGTTAGCACCTGATCCAACAACTGGGAATTTACTATGGATGTTAGGTAGTTTAAGGACACTATGGGGTCTGGCAGACAAATTGCCGAAGGAAAGTGATCAAGAAAGAAATGGGGAGCAAAAACTGAATTTGTGGGACTCAAATGGCTAACTGCATAATTAGTTGATCCGTTGGATAGCAGTGGCACTCATTTTTAGGTAGTTCCACTGAAGGATTGAAGAAGCGTCGTTCCTGGAATCATATAGCACCAACATATTTTGATAGAAGGGGCATGCTCGAAATTACAGAAATAAAGTTCATCAGAAAGTACTTGTAAGGTATAGCATTATGAAGTTACAGGCATAAGATTCTCTAGGGTAAAGGAAGGTCATTGGACACTTACTTATACGGGTGAGTTTCCCGTTTGCTAAAAACTTTGCTTTTAGCATCCCCAATTCCCATTAGCTAAAAGCACCAGGTTGATTTTAGCAACTTCTTTTAGCAAAAAGAGTATGTGAGAGAATATTGGCTTTTAGCAACTTAGCTTTTTAGCTAATGGGAAACATATTGGCTCTTAGCACTTTTATGGAAAATTGGCTTTTAGCAATTGGTGCAAAAAACAGGAAACTCGGCCATAGTACCTAGAGGTAAATTGCTGAATACAAGACTTGCATCAACGCAACTATAGAAAGTAATCAACTGCTGGAATTTTGCTCACCTAGTTCTGCGATGTAACCATCCAAAATTTATGAGATCTAGTAAGTCGAAGGAATATTGATGGAAAAGGAAGATCCAGGTGGTCTCCTTAGATTTGGATCAGTTAGTTGAACTATTTGTAACGTTAGAAGCTATGATGGGGAGAGAGTGATGGACATTGACATAGCCGAAGCTTTCTCTAGATCTTTAGCTGCACCCCTCTGAATAACCAATACAATGTACTCCATGAAAATTGAATCACATGGCAGCCTAAACTCCTCATGAGACCACCTGAACAGCCCAAACTCCTTTACTTCTGGACTAGTTCTTCATAGGGTACTGGTTAGTGCATGGATGTTATGGAAGCCGATTCACTGAAGACTGCAGCAGAGTACATGATGGACACATTAAAGACACAGCAGCTGTGATTTCGGGGCGGTTGTCCAGGTGAAGGCAAGGTAAGTTTAATTGCTGGGTTCACAGCGGGGATGCTTGTCATGTTCATTCAAGCTGGCAAGTTTATAGGGCCAACAAGTTTATTGGTACAACTAATTTTGCTTAGGCTGGCGGTAGAAACCCTACAGCTTTGTTGGGTGCCCTTGAAAAAGATCGATCAGAGCTTGCTTCTATTTTATCTGAAAAAAACAAGCTGAAAATCAGCTTGGTGTCCCAGAAGCTATGGAGGTCATTAAAAAAGCTGTGAGCGCGCATTTGCATTCCACTTATTCAATTGGTTAGGGAAGTATACTTTCTTTTGTTATCACATCCCAATATTAGACTGGCATACAACAGGCATTTTTTTTTTGTCAATTTTTATCAGGGATGGGGGATTGGAAGGAAGAAAAATTGTAAAGTGAATCTTATTGTCAAAGAATGTAATTTGCTGATTGTTACTTTGTTTGAGCCATTGTACAGAGGATAAGTAGTTTAGTGGCCTAAAAGCCTTTGCTAATGCATGTTTTAGTCCTTCAACCATGGTTGGTTGCGAGTCGGTGGAAGTATTTTTGTAGAGTGCATGTTAAAGATATGGAGTACAAGACACGATTATGGCCAATAGTAAAGAGTTGTCTGTTTTTCTTTTTTTTTGATTGACAAAAAGTTCTGCTTTTCTCAATAATTTCGGTAAATCAGTAAATCGCACTTGTATTTCTACCCGAGTATTCATAGCTTGAGAGATGCCAGTTTCTCCATGAATGCTAGGTAAGTTCATAATTATTCTTGGATATGAGGAACTTAGAACGGGTTTAAGCACATGTGCAACCGTCGGTTTTGGTCGTAGTACTGCAGAGAGCACGAGAATGTGAATGAAACCAATAACCATTTGAAGCTTGAAAAGCAGTTCCTTTATAGTCTCTCTTTTAACTGTTATTCTAGTTGTCAGGATATGGACCAGATACATATCGAACACCCTCCTGACTTGATCCCGCATGTAACGGGGAGTGGATGTTAGTTATTTACATTGTTGAAACTTGAAAGGTTCACGACATCATGTTTCTGGCAATTTATGTCGATTTTTCTTGAATCTGAGAGAGGGAGAGATGATGTGGTTCTTTATGGCTTGAGCCTTGATGGTAGAAACCAACGCACTAGGACACCTTTCTTGTAACAGCTCTAGAGCCGAGAGGTGTATCGATTCTAGATAGTCCGATTGATGGATGCATCCTCCCAAGTATGGGTTCAACTGCCATATAGCATAGCGTGCATTTTGTTACACAGCCCACCTTAGCTGTTATAGTTTGGCATTATTCTTACTTACTTGATTAGACCAACTTGTGGACAGTGTTCCCATCTCTCTCCACTCATTTAAAAACTAAACAGCTTTCATCATCTTCACCAAACTGCCATCTCATATAGTCATATGCTTTGTCTCCATGCTGCTCCTCTCTTCTTGATACTAGAACTAATCAAGGTGCCACAGTCGATTACCAGGTTACCAATATTCCCAACGATCCCAATTGCAGATCAGTAAATGATTTTCACACCATCTTTTTTATTAAGTGCACCTTTTTTTTTGTCTTTTAGTGAAATTTAAAGAGTAAACTTTTCGCTAAAAGACAAAAAAAAAGAAGGGTGCACTTATCAAAAAAAGGGGTGTACTACAACTAAAAACGGTTCAAAAAAATGTCCAGCGTTTTGGAATATACTAATTTTGTTCCAAACAAATGAGCCAGTCCCAGAGATGCCTACTGCATCGTACCACAATCCTAAGGACATTGTGAACCGCGATCCCCTTCTATTTCTCCTAATCAGCGGTCCATGATCCAATGTAACCTTGACCCTTTGACATTAGGGGACCAGAGAAGAAGCTCTTTTTTTTTTTGGATCTGGGAGAAGAAGCTCCTTCAAAGGGGGAGTTTGTCCACTGACTAACAAATCCCTAGATACATAAAGGGGAAGGCAAATGTTAATGCAGTCACTGGACTCCGTTATTATACCACAGCTGTTGCTCCATAGGCAAACAGTCGGTGCGAGACAAACAAAGACACCCATGTCAATGTATCATACAGTTTCATTTTTTTTCTCTCTTTCCCCGCCGCATTTATGCAATGCCTGTCTCTTACCTTTCCCCAATCTAATAAGTCTAGTTCAACAAAACAAAAGAAATTTCACTCAAGCTGTCTTAAATGCTACCCTGGACTCCACCCTCAAAACTCTATATATATGTAGGTCTTCACTCTCTCACCGAACTCTCAAAAAAAGAAAATAAAATGGCTTTCTTTCTCTTCTCCCTCTTCTTTCTCATCTCTTCTGCAAGTGCTTGCGATAGCTGCGTCTATCAAACCAAGGTTGCTTACACCGATGCTGAGGCCCTATCATGTAAGGGTCAAAATGACCACTCTCTCCTTTTCATGTGTTTGATCGTTAGGTGATTAAGAACACAATATTAGCATACACCCAGATGATAACTTTCAGAAATATGCACCGGGTAATCATTATTTTCTGAAATTGATGCAGCCGGGGCTTGTGGGTATGGTTCTTTGGCTTTAGGCTTCAATGGCAGACACCTTGCAGCTGCTGTCCCTAGTCTTTACAATAGTGGAGCTGGTTGTGGTGCTTGCTTTCAGGTTATTTTGTGTTCAGTACTGCTTTCAAATTAAAAAATTCAGTCACCTGTGTTAGTTTCTCTCATTTGATATGGATTTCTATTCTTTGATGGAACGCTGCGATTGGTACGGACGTATAGTGTACATACCCGTGCGTACGCATCGCTTTAGTGTTTTTTATGACAATTCTGATTGGGGTATATGGTTTTAAAATGCAGATAAGATGCCAGAACACGACTCTCTGTAATAGACAAGGAACAAAAGTGATAATTACTGATCTTAACCAGAATAACGATACGGGGTTTGTTCTCAGTAGAAGAGCTTTTAGGGCCATGGCTTACAAGGGCATGGACCGTGGCCTTTTGAAACTTCGGCTTGTCAATGTGGAATACAAGAGGTAAGCAGATTAGATGACACAATAAACACTTTGTGATGTAGTTTGAGAAATTATTTTGGTTGCACTGCAATCCCACTTCATTGATAGCAGTATCTTTAGGCCGACCTTAAATAGAGCGGTCTTTTTTTTTTTTGCACGGCACTTAACAAACAATTTCTCAAATTAGTGCGGTCTTGGGCACTTAACAAACACAATGGTAGCCTATAAGGATCACGCGGTTAAGTGTGCATCCAGAATATTTTAGGATAAATAGAAATCCTTAATTTCTTATTAGTTTCTCGAGTAATTTATACATTTAGTTCTAATATTTTTCGCATTGAAACAGAATACCATGTGAATACAGAAACCATAATTTGTCTGTCCGTGTGGTAGAACCAAGGCCAAACCCAAATAATCTAGCAGTTCAGTTCCTGTACCAAGGTGGCCAGACAGATATGGTAGAAGTTGATGTGGCCAAGGTAAATTAAATAGCTCCATGGTCGATGAATTTGTATGGAATGTTAAAACCGGAATCGGGGACCCTCCTTTTCCCTCCCTACTTTTCTCCCTCCTTTTCTCTTAAACGACGTCGTTTTGTTCATTTTCTTGGTACACCTCTAAGCTTCCAAGGATCCTGTTTGGAGAGTTATTTTTTGGGTTCAATTTTGGGGTTCAATCTTAGGGGATTTAGGCTCTTTGGGGTAGGGTATAGTTAATTTAGGCACTTGGATTTAGACACTTAGGGTTTAGGCACTTTGGGAAATTCAATTTTGGGATTCAATTTTAGGGGATTAAGCTCTTTGGAGTAGGATATAGTTGGTTTAGGCACTTCGGGGTTAGACACTTTGGGTATAGGGTTTAGGCATTGGGTTTCGGATTTAGGCACTTTGGAAAATTCAATTTTGAGGTTCAATTTTAGGGGATTTAGGCTCTTTGGGGTTCAATTTTAGGGGATTTAGGCTCTTTGGGGTAGGGTATAGTTGGTTTAGACACTTGGATTTAGGCATTTCGGGTTTAGGGTTTAGGCACTTTTGGAAATTAACTCTCCAAACAGGGCCCTTGGAAGCTTTGGAGGTGTACCAAGAAATTGAACAAAACGACGTAGTTTAAGAGAAAAAGAGGGAGAGAAAAGGAGGGTCCCCGGATCCGTTAAAACCTCACTTGATATCAATGTACTTGCTCTGTATATCTACAGGTTGGTACACCAAATTGGATTATGATGACTCAAAACAATAGCGCTGTTTGGGCCACAGACACAGCACCAGCTGGGCCCTTGCAATTTCAAATACTCGTGACATCTGGGTATGATGGAAAGTCGATTTGGGCCCAAAATGTACTCCCAGCTAATTGGACGGTTGGGGTTATTTATGACTCTGGTGTCCAGATCAGTGACATTGCCCAGGAGGCCTGTTTAAATTGTGACAATGGAGGCTGGAAATAATGTAGCTTTTCTTGTTTAACTTTTGTGCATAAGAAATTTGCAATCAGTCTGATATATTGAATTGAAGTTTTTCCTTCAATAAAATGTCTTCTTTGTTAGTAAAAAGGAGACTTTTTTTTTCTCTGTGAATTTTTTTTCCTTTTTGGTAAGTCATTTTTTTTTCCTTTTTCTGTGAATGTTACTTTTTGGTTTACTTTGAATCATCTTTCTTAGTATCAACCTCAGCATGTTACTATGTTATACCTTTGGAGATTGATTATGTCAGTGGGATGTGTATCCTTGTTCTTGGGGCTGCAAATGAACCTGGTCTATTGGGAGCAATTCGAAGCCCGACTCAGTAAAGGCTCATTCGAGTTCGATTCATCTGTTAAACGAGCTAAACGAAACCGAATCTTGAACATCAATTTTGGGCTTGTTTCATAAATGAGCCAAACTTAAACGGTTAAACCTAACAGTATTCGGCTTATCATTACCCCGTTATAAGTAGGGAGCGTATGTTATCCCAAAGGGTAGCCCAAACTGAGTTCTTCTCGTCGTTTCTTGACTAGAAGCATCTCCAAGAATTGGTTATTTATTTTTATTTTGCTCATTAGAAACTCTCCATATAAAAATTCTATGTTAAGAGTCCGGTGTGCATCTTTTTGGTAGAATTTGTTGGTATTGTTATTAGCACTCCCAAAAGTATTAATGACACTCCAAAAAGAGAGTGTCACTCACTCCCCCTTTTAGAGTGTCATTAACACTTAATTTAAGGAGTGCCAATCTCAATTCTCAATTTGTTTCGCAATCAATCTCTGATTAAGAGTGAAGGAGACGGCAATCAATTGGCTCCAATTTCTTTGTTTCATATTGGCATGGGCTGAAGTTGCGATTAGGCATCTAATTTGTTAATCATGCACTGGAATAGTTAGGTAAGTCAGACCCAAACGTTTCCCACAATTGACCCTCAGTCAAATTCAACTATGCTCGTGCATGGGAAGCTAAACTCTTCTAGTACTACTTTCTAATTAATCAAGATTAGATTAGATTAATTGAAAGCGCCAAATGCTGCACTCGGATTGGTAAATTATATATTACTCACACCGCACGTCCCTCTTTTTTCTGTAGTGAATTTTCGGGATGGGAATTTAACTATTCAAATCTACTAAGATAAGATACACCTTCTTCGGTTGGATGTGGGGATGCTGCTGTGCAGCTCCCGCACAGCACCTGCTGTGCACCATTAAAACGACGTCGTTTTGATGCCAAAACGCGCACATAAGTTCGCGGGTCACAATTTCCGGGTAATTTCAGTTCGCGGGTTACTTAACCCGGGTTAAACATCCTTGGTTCAACACCCCATTCCCCTCTTTCGTTTTTTCACGCTTAAGGCCATAGAGAGAGAGAGAAGA
>JAXBDA010002940.1:0-38345 GCA_036023075.1 Gaultheria prostrata | reverse complement strand
ATGCAAACTGGTGCATTTGATGCAATTGTGCCTTGATAAATTTTATTTTTTGGGGTTAGCTTTGTATTCATTTGATTTTTTTTAGCACCGGTAAGAAATGCTCCTATAAGGATGGAATGCCCCATTTCGATTCCAAACATTAACAGTGAATACTCAATCTCTGTTTATCTTTTTTTTTTTGTTCTCGTAATTGACCATTTCATGGCACCTCAATTATTTCTTCTCTTCTGTGGTTCCTTCGTCTGGGCCGGACTGGAATTGCCGGAGATTTCGTCGGCCGGCAATGGAAGTTGGTAGGTGGGTCGCCAAGGCAAGAGAGGAAGAGAGAGGGCAGTCGACGATGTTGTGGGAGAAAGAGGGAGATTAGGTGTGGGTGAGATATAAGAGATTAAGTGTGATATCGCAACTTCTAATCTCAGCCATTGGTTTTAATGGCTGAGATGGAGTGTCAAAATTTGTATTTTTTTTATGTGTGAGGGGAATCAACCCCTTGTTTACTAGCGTGTCAACTCAATCGGTGTTCTCTAAATGCAAGAGACCTGTGTTTGTATGAACGTGATTGCTATGGCTGTATTTGGTTTCTAATTTTGTAAATTTATCTTTCAACGTTTTCACTATTTTTTTATCCATATGTTTTCGTCTTTAATTAGTATTTTTTTTTATCAATTTTGTAAAGATTTATATTACCTATATCTATAAAAAAAAAGTAATAAAATTTATTAAAAAATAAACTGAAAACGAAAAAACACGCAATCCTATACAAAACTATTCACCTTATTCGGTTGGATTTTTGGAACCTTGTTTCAAGACCTGGATCTTGTTTGGTTTCCCCAAATGATTTCCAATCCTAATTAAAAAAAAGAAAAAAAGAAAGGTGATGCTGTCAGCTAGCAGCAAGAGAGAGAGAGAGAGAGTAAAAAGGTGAAAAGTGGGGAGGAAGTCGAGGGACCCACTACCAAATGCAGAAAGAGACGAGAGAGAGCTAAATAAATCTGTGAATGAAGAAGTGCACAGGGACCCAAGTAATTTGAAATCCAATCTTGGAAAAAGTCTTGAAACTGGGTTCCAAAAATCCAACTGAACAAAGCTATTATCTCCAAAATTTATCTCAAAACTATCAACCAATGTGGGAAAAAATATGACTGCCACAGAACTTCTAAAAACGACATAGTTTTGACTGCACAACACACACCCGGAACACCCACCCATCGCCATCGTCATTAAAATAGTAATACTAGGACACTGAAATTTCATGACAAGATAAAGACAAAAGGGCCCCCGACTTTGCCTATAAGATCGGGGATGTTCCGCATATCATTACTATAGCCCTCCCTCTATGATACGCTGTGTTTACTATTGCGATTTTGCGATCAACCGATTCTCGTCATCACCTGATCCTTAACCCTCTTCTATGTCTCTCCCACTCTCTTAAATCTCAATCCGCCCTAATAAATTCGTACACCCTTTCTCCGTGACAAGATCCTGTAAAAGGCATTGGATTTCCGTAGAAGCATGCACGTTCCAATCAAGCAAAAGCCGGATTCGAGATGTCCGCATTGAGTACCGTATTTCTCGTGGTTCTTCGTGTGAATCGCTCTCGTGATTTCCTTTTCCCTGCCACAACTACTACACTTACGGTCAGTTTTTCTCTATTTCCTTTCGATTAAGAACTTCATCGTTGCCTGCAGAAAGATTCGTATTTTTTTTTTCGTGATTTCGAACACAAATTTAAGCAGAGAGATCTTTAATCTCGTTTCTGTAACTGTTCTTTTGTGCAGAGAGTTCTGGTAGAACAGGACGGGTCCGAATTTTGAATTGGAGTACAAACTGTCTGCGATGTTTAGTATTTTCTAATGTTGATCGTATGATTTTGCGGTGAAAACCATAAATTTCGCGATAATCTAGCAAATAGCATCAGAATTTTGATCGAGGCGTGGAAATCGATCGGTAGTTATTAAAAAAACCTAGAGGGAGTTGATAATTTGATCGAGGTGTGGAAATCGATTGGTAGTTGAAGATTGATTGCTGTGTTCCGAAAATGCGCGGAAACGGAAGGAGAGAGGAGGAGAGGAACGGAATGATGAGAGATGAGGAAGAGGAGGAGGAGGAGTTCGAGGTGGAAGACGTGAGGGAACGACTCGAGGCGTCACGAGGAAGTCGATTCAATTTGCTGGATAGGGAGTTGGGACTGGAGTCTTTCAGAAGGAAGTTTAGCAGAGAGAGTGTCATCAATGGCATCAGAGACCTTTCCAAAGGTACGGTCATCCATCCTGAGAACAGGTACCTCTCTCTCTTCGTTATCTCTGTTTCTGTAAAAAACCGCGCGATCCACATTCCACACGAAAACGACGAACTTTCAAACCGTTCAGGATGGGGCAGAATGCTTAATTTGGCTCCCACCACGTGGATCTTATCTGGAATGATCCTATTTTAGATAATTGAGTTTTATTATACTACTGTACTTATTCCGCTCTATTCTCGGTATTCGTGTCAAGCTTCATATTTATATTACATATTAGAGATTTATATTGAAAAATATGTAGGAGTATAATTCAAGATGTGTGAAATATTAAAATTGCTGAAACAAACACGGATGGAGGTAGTATAAAAAAAAAATTCACAGATGCAAGAGTATATAGATATATTTTTCATATACAAATATTTGAAGAAAGAGTGTGTTATTGGGAAGAGAGAAATGCAACAATTAATACTACTGTATTTCAGTTTTTTATTGTAGACCCTTAAAAATACGTTTTAAACATATTGTACGAAGTTTATTATTTGTGTTTTTTTATCAGTTATGAAATTATTCATAAAAATTATGATAGGGATACTTTTTCAATTTCACTTGTTCTTTTTTTAATTAAAAATTTTATCAACTGAAAGTTTTTGCATTAAAGGTGAATATAAAAAAATCTTTTGCAACGACAAAATAGAGTTGAAATTTTCAGTGCTTTAAGCCTCTCGTCATGTATTCGTACTTCGAATTAAATTTTACCTTCGATTCGAATCTTGTTGTGTGATTCGAATCTTGTTGTGTGAACATCCAAGAAGTGTGATAAGGAGTAGTTGTTAGTGTGATTTAAATCTTGTTTTCACATTATTAACTAAACAATATTTTTGATATTTAGTAAAAAAAATTCTACTATTTGAGTCAACTCATCTTCTCTAATTAAATGGACTAAATGATATTTTTAGTAGAAATGAGTGGTATTTTGACATTAGTTTAAATACAAAAAATAGGGAGCATGTCAGCATGAACTTACTTACCCTAACTAAGTGATATTAAATAGTCTCCAAAAAGTTTTTTTTTTTTTAAAGAAATTTTCAATCTTAATGATTCATAATTTTGCTTTTTAAATTTATTTTTATTATTCTACTAGTTACTAGTTACTAGTTTTAAAGTGAAGGGGCTGAAAAATTAAAAGACATACGAATTAAAAATCCACCAAATATTAGTACTAATGAAAAAATCCATTTCTAACGGAGTAGGAGTAGTTACAAAAATTAGAAGAGCCAAATTCGAACTAGCTTTGTAGTGTATAATGTTTTCGATCCTCATGCTGAGACAAACTGAGCAAACGATAACCAGAGCATTTGCAATTCAGGTGGTATCGGGCATGGACGCACTTCATTCTGGTATGGGCAATCTACTCATCCTTCTTCACACCTCTGGAGTTCGGCTTCTTCAGGGGATTACCGGACAAGCTTTTCGTATTGGACATCGTTGGTCAAGTAGCTTTCCTCGTCGACATCATCCTCCAATTCTTCGTCGCCTACAGAGATAGCCAGACTTACAAAATTGTACATAAGCGCAACCTGATTGCTCTTCGGTCAGTTCTCTTTTTTCCTTCCAACAATCACATATTGGGTTGTGTAAAAAAGCAATTCTTTATTCGGTCAGTGTTCTTTTTTAGGACCGGCAACTCTTTAGTCCGTATCTAGTTTCTGGACTGCATTTCTATCTCGATCATCCATCTCGACAATTAATTTCCAAGTTTGTTAAAAATTGTAAGATGTTATAGGATTGAGAGTGTTTCAACAAATTTGGACCATCATAAACAGAAATGGGTGGTCGAGATTGTACGGACTGCTTTCTGTTGTCCAAAACACACACTACTACAAAAGAAGTCTTTTTTAAGGGGGGAAAAACCCAATTTATGGTTCCTCTCATGGAAAAAAATAAAACTTATTTTACCAAAAATTGAAAAGAGTTATTCTAAAGCTAATAGCTTTTTAGACTTACCAAAAACATCTTGCTTTTATATCAAATTAGCTAAGTTGGTTGTCCTTTTGTTGTTATTTTCAGGTACCTGAAATCTAGTTTTGCTAGTGATCTTCTAGCCTGTTTTCCTTGGGACATTATCTATAAGGTATCACTTTCTTGTTCCCCTAATTTTAGTCGTCGAGCATTCACCATACAATGACTCTCTGATTTGAATAGGGTAGAATTTTTTTATTGTTTGTTGCTCTCTTTTTCATTCTACTTCTGGGGCTTTATCTATGATTATTGTTGTTCTCTTGAACATTGTCCATAGTTTTTTGTATGCTTGTCTATTGTTTGTTTATAACAGATACTTTCGCCATCAATTCTCTGACAGTATCAGTGTACCAGTGCATATTCTTAAGTAGACTTCATGCAGCAAATCCTGTTAAGTGGTTATTTTTCTGAGTTGGATGAACTTCTAATTTGGATATCTTGGATAAGCATACAATGCACGGCGCACCATGCAGTTCAGATTGGAAAAAATGATAGTAAAATTTCATGTTATTGCAGCTATGATGTCCATATTACTCCTTTTTTCAAATAATAATATATCTTGGAGCTAGATTTAAGATGAGAAATAAGAACTTATGAACTTATGAGCAAACTTTGAATACAAGTACTTATGGCTGGTTTTGGCGTTCTTTAAAATTGATGATCCCATTGTACTTGTGAACGCGATTAATTTGGTTCTAATTTTATTAGAATGTGACAATATAAAGCACTGTGTGGTGTGGTGTTGTACTTCTTCTGCTTCTCCCCTCTGTGCTTGTACCCCCTTCTCTTGTTTCATTTTCTTCAAATGATTATCTTTGGGGAGGTGTAGGGGGATGTCGGCAGGGTGATATGGGTGATAGGACTTAGGAGGGGTAACTTTTTTGGTCTCACGGCCTATTAAAAGCCCACAATTGTAAGTGCCAGTCCAATGGATGATATCAGTGGCATTTAAATAATTTACTATGTCAGAAAACCCTTTCTAGTGTAATTCCGCCAATTAATTGTCTCGGCAATAACTATATGTGGCAATTTGTGTCAATCAGGCTTGTGGAAATAAAGAAGAAGTGAGGTACCTTTTGTGGCTCAGGTTGAGTCGGGTTCGTAAGGTTACAGATTTTTTTCAGAAGATGGAGAAGGATATACGGATCAATTATCTGTTTACCAGGATTATAAAGCTTATTGCTGTTGAACTCTATTGCACACATACTGCAGCCTGCATCTTTTACTATTTGGCTACCACTCTGCCTGAGGAGCAAGAAGGGTACACGTGGATTGGAAGTCTACAATTGGGTGACTACCGTTTCACACACTTCAGAAAGATTGATTTGTGGACACGGTACATGACATCCCTTTATTTTGCCGTTGTCACAATGGCTACTGTTGGTGAGTTCATTTCTTACGTGACTCAGCACTACTGTCTATTTGATATTTTCTTCTGTAATTCCGTTGTTGCAAATTCCTACACTAAACAGTTATGAAGTTGAATGATGTCTACATTGCCAATTAGTTATTGTGTTGGGAAACCAAAAGCTATCCGCTTGAATACAAGACACTTAATGTCTCTAGCCAGGATATAATTTTATACTCAGCTGTGTCTTGAACTTTGTCTTGACATTTGTGATCGTCCACCAAGGGCTGGAGGTCGTTAGAGTTCTTTGTGTTGGGACCTTTCTTTTGGAAAAAATCTCTTTTTTTCATAATTTAATCTCTCTCTCTCTCTTCGGTGACTGCTACTGTGACACAAATTGGATGTTCTTATAGTGGTAGGAGTACCTTAGTGATGAAGGTTATCGTTGTTAACAACTGTTCTGATGAGAGAAAATTTGCTGGTGGTTTGCTATGGTGACGCCAATCATTAAGGCATGTCAACATTGGTGTGAATACTCCTGTGTAGTACTTCATATGCAGCAGTTACAAAGAAGGATAATTTCGGATAAGATAATGCCAGTCATTTACTTAGTAAAATGATTAAAATAGTGGTCTAATTTGTCCAGATGTGGTCTTTGAATACTCTAATTGAGTGTTCTCTTTCTTTTGCAGGTTATGGAGATGTACATGCAGTCAATCTGAGGGAAATGATATTTATCATGATTTTTGTCTCTTTTGACATGATTCTGGGTGCTTATTTGATCGGTAACATGACTGCTTTAATTGTGAAAGGATCAAAGACAGAAAGGTTTAGGGATAAAATGACAGACCTAATGAAATATATGAACAGAAATAAACTCGGGAGGGACATACGTAATCAGATCAAAGGTCATGTGCGGCTACAGTATGAGAGCAGCTATACTGAAGCTTCTGTTCTTAAGGATATCCCCATCTCCATTCGTGCCAAGGTGAAAGAGATTAACCGTGGTGCATTTTTGTTTGAAAATAAACATGGTGCATCATGTGTGCATAGTGATTTCTTTCTGGACAGAATTCAAGTCTTTTGCTTTATGACATTTGCTATATTTTATTTGTCGTTAATGGGTTTTTCGTTAGGTTAGCATACACATCCACTTGTGCATATAGTCGTAGATGATGGACGTGAGACCTGTTCTGCACAGAATATAACAATTAGTGGTGTGTTTTTGTGATTCTTATGCAGATTTCACAGACTTTATACAAGTCATACATAGAAAATGTCCCTCTTTTTGAAGGATGCTCTTCAGAATTCATCAATCAGATTGTAAGTTATTCTGCCTAGACATATTAGATCTACAACAATGACAAGACCAGTACTTTCACATTTTAAGTTTCTTTAAAACTTGTCTTTTATTATTAGTTTTGCAGATAATTCCTTCTCCATTTATCTTGAAATCAGGTTTAGAAATGTTGGTATCATTGATAGTGAGTGTCATATACCAGACGGGTCGATTTATTCTTCTGGAAACATCTAAGAATTCATTGATTCATCATTCATTACAATCATTACCCTAGGCATGTTTCTATGCTCCATCAAAGTTTGTAATACTTCAGTCAACATAGTGCTGTGTACATTTGGCTTTAAATGCGACGGTTTGGCTTTAAATGCGGTGGTTGTCAATTCCTTTCTTCTTGCAGGTAATCAAAGTCCATGAGGAGTTCTTTCTCCCAGGAGAAGTGCTAATGGAACAAGGAAATGTGGTAGATCAACTCTATTTTGTCTGTCATGGTATGCTGGTATGGTACCATCCTTTATGGACTGTTGTTTATCAATATTAGTTTTATTGTCGTGAGTAGGTCTTTTTTTGCGGCTTCCGTCTTGCTCTTTTTCCTATTAATGGATCATATGATATATGATTACTTATTCTCATGCATGGATATATGAATCTTCATTTCTGTGAAACTAGTCATTGTTACTATTTTAATTGGTCAAGCTACTTATGTACAGGAGGAGGTCGGTATAGGGGCAGATGGATCAGAAGAAACAGTTTCAAATTTGGAACGAAACAGCGTATTTGGTGAAATATCTATTCTTTGCAACATACCTCAGCCTTATACTGTTCGAGTTTGCGAGCTATGTAGACTTTTGCGCCTTGATAAACAATCTTTCTCAAATATCCTTGATATATATTTCAATGATGGGCGAAGAATTCTGAACAACCTTTTACAGGTAATTTAGATGTGCTAATAGGTCCATTGACTCTGATTAAATTCTTTCTTGTGCTTTTTTTTTGTCATATTATAACGGTGCACCAAAATACATTTTATTTGGTGTATTTTGTTGAATAAATTAATTAATATGCAATAGATGCCGAAAATCATAACCTGACAGGGAAAGGAATCGAATGTTCGGTTGAAGCAACTGGAATCTGATATCACATTTCATATTGGAAAGCAAGAAGCTGAGCTTGCTCTTAGAGTTAATAGTGCAGCTTATCACGGGGATCTGCATCAACTCAAAAGTTTCATTCAAGCTGGAGCTGATCCCAATAAGACAGATTATGATGGAAGATCACCGTTGGTATGGTTTTAGCTTGTAGATATTGTTATGTCATTTCAATGTTGTAAACTAAAAAATGAGGAATCCTTTTGTTGGTAATGCGACTTGCATTATCTATCTCCTTTATTCCAATTCACCAGCTCGAACTGAAAATCTTGCCTTGTATGCTACCCGAATCATTTAAAGTTGTTAATGTGGAGGTAATGGTGTACGGGGAAATACACTGGTATTTGATTTTTACCTGATTCTTTATCCACTGACTACATTTTCCTTGGGATAGAAAAGAATTACAGGCCACATGGGAAAGTTATGGTATATGTTCTTACACTTTTGGCATTTCTGGTTAGCGTAATTTTTCTTCTAATGTCTTTTTCATCGGAATGCAAATGCTGCCTCTTTAGTGTTCTATCCATCCAGTTCTGACTGAAAGAATTCTACTAAAAAATATTCTTCAGTTGTTTAGTGAAGAATCGGAGATCACATGAAAAGACGGAGAACCAATTTTTTATGTTGGGTTCGGCATTCTTGTGAAGGTTTTGGAAATGAGAATCCTTCTTTTAGTGTCAATTAATTAGTGATGTCCCATACTCTTCCTTCTTTAACCATGTACAATAGAGAATATTGCACTTTCTCCTATTGTTTTTGATAGTACACTTGATATCAAGTTCCAAGAGTATACCTTTTACATAGTCCAATACATTCTCACATTTGACAATATGTTTTGTACACATATACCAGGTCTATGGCCATTGGTTAGCGTTTCTTTTACTTACGAATTTATTTTTCCAACAGCATCTTGCTGCATCAAGAGGATACGAAGAAATAACATTCTTCCTTGTTCAAGCAGGTGTTGACATCAACATCTCAGGTACCATCTAATGTTAATTGTCATTCTCCCTGTGGCCTTTTAAGCTGTTATCCTGTATCAGCTATGTCAGATTATTATTTTTGTTTTTACACCTGCTCTTTTAAACTTTGTAGACAAGTTTGGAAATACTCCCTTACTAGAAGCGCTTAAGAATGGACACGATAGAGTTGCTAAAATACTTGCTGAAGAAGGGGCTGCATTAAAGATTGAGGATGCTGGTAGTTTCTTATGTTCAGTTGTTGCAAGGGGGGATTCGGATTTTCTCAAAAGGATTTTGGCCAATGGTATTGATCCAAACTCCAAAGATTACGACCACCGAACCCCACTTCACGTGGCTGCCTCTGAAGGATTGTATTTAATGGCGACGTTGCTTCTGGATGCTGGGGCTAGTGTCTTTTCAAAGGACAGGTATAATTCCTCCACCCCCTTGACTGTAAACAAACATGGAATGCCGACTATTGAGCCCTGCAGTCATTTCAGCCAACCTATCAAAGTCTAATACAAAGCATTTAATTTTGAGTGAATGCGTTTAGATCAGGGATATCAATTATTCTTCTCAATGACAAAATATTCGACATTAATAGGCGTGCTTGGATTTCTAATCATTCTTTGTTTTGTCTCAGATTATGCATTCTTATTGGCATACTTCTGTGTTGTTTTATAGTGGTTAATTTTCCCCTCGAGTGTGATTAACATATTAGCATCCGACATGTGCATTTGCAGATGGGGAAACACTCCACTTGATGAAGCACGAATCTGTGGAAACAAGAATTTGATCAAGCTATTGGAAGATGCAAAATCTAGTCAACGGTCTGAGTTCCCAGACTTATCTCAAGAAATCACAGGTACTGCTGAAAACCTGTTTTCTACTTCCCTTATACTAAGCTGACACCAATGCCGAAGGAAAAATTTCTGATAACACTACAACTGCCAAGGCAGCTTGCTTAAACTTTATACCTGGAAAAACTAAAAACTACAGATGGTAAATATCCGGAGTACTGGCTATTTAAAAACCAAAAACAAATCCTTTTTTCATTTTAGGAATCAGTTATCATCTCATTGTAGGAGTGATTGGCTATGTGTTAGTGTGACCAGCAACTGAACTTCATCTTTATGCTTCTCAAACTGTGGAGGGGTTCTAGGAGTTTCAATCATCACGCTATAACTAAGAATCATGAACCCCGAGTGGTTGGCGAAGTGGGTATGAGAAAGCAATAAGTGCGTGACCATGAGATCGCATGTTCAAATCTCACTGACACCAACCATCCCAAACCTTGGGGCCACTTGGGGTTATGCCTTATGCCCTTGTCGTTACCTCCAGGGCCCCGGAATTAGTCGAGGTGCGCGCAAGCTGGCCCGGACATCCGGTTATCAGAAAAAAAAAACCCTAAGAATCATGTATTCGTATGAATGGAATATTAAGTTGCATCCTCCAGCTGTCCTTCTATAACCTTTATGTATGTATAGCATACTAAATATAAGTATCCATGTAATTTGCAACTGAAAACAGGCTGCTTTGACACTATTGCTCACGGTTACCTGCTTAACCAATTATTGTCAACTAGCTAACAGTAGAACTTTCATTTCTAATGATAGAAAAAGCGCACTTGAGGAAATGCACGGTGTTCCCTTTCCATCCGTGGGATCCTGAAGACCAAAGGAAACACGGAATCGTGTTATGGGTTCCGCAAACCATTGAGGAGCTTGTCAAAGAAGCAGCGGAGCATCTAGACTTTCCGGGTTGTTCTTTTGTATTATCAGAAGATGCTGGTAAAATTATTGATGCGGAAATGATCAGTGATGGTCAGAAGCTGTACTTAATCAATCAAACACAGTAGACGCGATGCCCCCTTGTATTTTTATTTTTTTTAACTTCTTCTCTTGGCCTCTGTTTCATCCTTGTGCTTCAGATTGAGATGTAAAAAACGTTTGATCACCATCTGTTGTATTGTTGCCTTATAATCATCTCAACTGAAATCTCCAACAATTCTCAAGAAATAAGTCTCACTACTGGCTAATGCTTCAGTAAAAAAGGGGGAAAAAAACAGAGCTAATCTGAATTAGGGTAGACCATATACGGAATTTTAATTACTGGAAAAAAAAAACAAAAGGATATGTTTGAGGCGCGTATATCTCACTCTATTTAAGAAGATTCAAGTTTTTGCCGCTGTCAAAGCCTGAGATTGGTGCGACAGAATTTCACATTTGACTCGTTGTAGAAAATGATTGTCGTGTGGCTCATACAAAATCTGCACCATAGAGCCCAAAGCTCCACCATTAAAATCATTCCTCTTCGGCCCGAAATCTTTCAAGTGTAATGTATGAAATTACATGAAGAGTCGTAGAAAATGATGAAGAATACGTCTCTATATATCTAGATGCACAATAGAGCTCCCCAAAATAAATCACAAACAATGGTGGATTATATATATAATGATAAAAGTAGTGGCAGAATGAAATTAAATATAGAAAACCTTTCACTGAAATTAGTAACTGGCTGAACATGATGTAGAATTTGTACTATAAAAGCGCATCAACATTCCATGGACATTGTAAGCCTATACATCTTCTCCATGCTAATAACTTAAAAGAAAGATTCACTTTTCTTTAGTTGCATTCAAGAAACTCCCATTGCCTCCATTATCATGATTAAGTTGATATAAGGAATTGGATCCTCTTCGATCCTTAATTTGGACTGGATGAGACAATCTAAATCTGAACCGTTCATTTGCTTCAATCAATGGTTCGAATTTGCTCAAAAACTCGTACCAGTAAGATTTTCTAAGCCATAGGTAAATGGGCATGGCTAACCACTGCCCACTAGAGATATGGATAAAATGTATACAATGCTAAATAAGTGAGAATTTCAATACACATATTCTAGATATCAATACACATTCAAGGATATCTATACATTAGTTTCAGATATCGACACACTTCTCACATATTATCCACCACTAACGGCGGTCGTTAGCATTTTCCATTACCTTCATGTCTTTCTTTTCCCTCCATAAATGACTTATCCAAATCTATGGTCTAAATCGGTTTCAATGAGTTTATGTGTGGTAACCACATAGCTAAAACTAACAACCAGTCAACCACCGCTATTCAAGAGAAATCTTAGCCGGATTTTGATGACTTATACAAATCTATGATCCAAACATTGTCCACAAGGTGTGTTACCATGCGTGCATTCCTTATAACTAATTTACATCGCGAATTCAATCGGGTCATTGAGCTCGTGCTAGATGAGTCCCAGCCTAAGAGCGTTGACGTGTGTTTGGATTATGAATCTGTGAAGTGATTGACAAAATTTTAAGGAAACAAAAACGTGTAATAACAAAGATAATACTATTAACGATAACAAAGTGAAGAAGTTAAAGTAACATCGATGATTTCTTTATCATTTTCCTTTTCCTCGATAAATCTCGCAGGAAATTCATGATCAAAACTTAGCTAGTCGAGGTACAAGAAAGTTCCCTTAAGCTATTCGGACGTGTTGAAGTTGCCGGAAATGCTTCTGCGCCGTTGCATTACTTGCAGCCGCGTCATCACCTTCCTCACCCTTTCCTTTCGCCATCTCAGTACTGCAGGAATTCGCACCGATGGAGTACTTTTGATCATCAGAAGAGGACGAGAAGAGAAGAAGAAGAGTTTTCAGAGCAGAGTCGAAAAACACTGCTAGTTGTTGCAGATTCATGGCGCTTTTATTTTTGTCTTGCTCAATGAAAATTGATGAGATTTCTGTAGAATTTAAGCGACTATATAGACGGATGGCTGGCTGGACTTGTAGGTGGAGTCGTGGTAACCAAGTCAATTTAAAATCTGACGTGTTTGAAAAATCGTCCAGCCTACTCTTTTGACAACCACGCACTTAAAACACTTTCTACTACGGACCTCTGTTTCTTTGCATTTTCGGTCGTTAAATCAAGTGAGACGTGAGATTCTCACTTAATTCAATGGCCGAAAATGCACCGAACAGAGAAAGTTGGATACAGACAAGATATGATAAGAATTTCACAAGTGGTGTCGGCGTGGTGGCCTCCCGTTGGTTGCTTTTTATGTAGATAATGGATGGTGACTCAGTTATGGAGGATTTGATGGTGGTATAATTCCTCCTTTCACCACTACCTAAAGAGAGAGAAAAAGAAGAGCCAGAGAGACTGAGTATTAGATTATTAGTGGAGATGTTGACATTGTTGGCCATACCAATACTTAAAAAAAAAATTCAGAGCCGGCCTCGAACTATATTTTGACTTAAAAATAAACTCACAGTCGGTCTTGAGCTAAAATTCAAGGTACTGCCGTGAGGACATAACTTATATACTGATCTCGTCGAGACCCTCTAAAATTTTACGAGCTCCTCCTGCATTGGTACTCTTATAATACTCTAACAAAAAAAAAATTCATCTTTAATTTTGCTTTAGGCCTCCGAAAAATTGAGGACCAAGTACCAACCTTGAATTGACTCATTTTTTAGTTCTGGATGGTGTAGTGCGGCAAAACACTTCAAATTTGTAGCGCTATGAAAAAGTGCAATCTTAAAGCATGCAAGTCCAAAATCATTATATTTTCACTAAACTAGTTTGGCTAATAACGTTGCTTTTGAATAGTGGTGTTAGGGAAAAAATTTGTTCTCTAGCTGCTCTCTCTCACCTTCATCTTTGCCTTACTTTGCTTGCCATGCTTCTAGTCATGTCTTGTTCTGTAAACCGGATGATTTTAAATTAATCATTCAATTTGCACAACACGATAGAATTATTTAGTGTGCCTATCTAATTACTCTCTTCATCCTGAATTTCTTGTCCATATACGGGTTTACGTGCCCTTTTTCAATTGCTTAATTATATCTTTCAATCTATAATGTCTTTTACAATTTAAAAACTTCGTTTAATAGTACTGATCGCAAACTACCAAACGAGATCCATATTAAATATATATAACATCATAAATTGACAAATATAATTTTTTTGGAGGTGTAGTTAATAGTTAAAGTGGACAACAAATATAGGAGATGTAGTGAACTGTTACAGTGAACAACAAGAACGGAACGGAGAAAATAATTTTTATTACTTTTATTTTTCTCAACAAGCAAGAAATTTTTGTTCACTGTGTTCTGTTGTGTAGGCTAGTTGTAATGGCGTTGCAGGTCTCCTTGCGTTCTGATCGGTTGCATCATTTAGGTCTACTGTATCGGCATTACTCAATAATTAATAAAATTTTCACTCTATTCTCAAAAAAAAAAAAATGCAAGAAATGAACAGTTTGGATGATGTTTGTGGTCTTGTGTGGCCCACAAATAGAGTGGGATGGGGCTTGTAGAGAACCGGTCGAGTCGGTCCATGCTTCGGCATTTGAAATACGGATGAACGTGTGATCGTTTGAGGTGAATCCAAAATAAACCGGTTGCCGACCCTGTACGGTCCAGAGATGAATCGAACTAATACTGTTTCTAGCTGCTGAGAAGAAACGGATTCGGAAAACGGCTCAATGGGCTGCTGATCGATCTTTCTATTTCTGTCTTCCTCAGGTCTCCAACTCTCTCTCTCATATAATGTTTGGTTGCTTTTTTTTTTTATAAAACGAGAGAGATACCTGGGATAGGAGAGGGTGCAGCCGGCGCAAGATCGGGTCACCGGCGCTATTGATGGAACAGGATGATGGGTTTTGAACTGGAAGGGTTTTTGGTAAATTATTTGCCACGTGATGACACAGGTTGAACCTGTGTCGAGCATTTTAGTTCTATGATCTCTTGGGTACTATGAGGACGATTTCTACTTATATCGACCATTGTTTAATGATCCGAGACATTCTTCTTAAAGAAATTATTATAACACATATAATGTACAAATATCTTGTAAATAAAATACAGACTAGTGCTTAAACTAAATGAATTTCTCTTTCTTAAAATGGATTGGAATACATTGAATCATATCCCTTTCCATACCAACTCCTTAGGCGACTTTAAGTACACTTTCTATCTATCTCGGTGATATTTTAACGATCGAAGATATTTATATTGTAAAACCCAGAAAAATACATATCACGTAAAAATTTCCTATTAATTAAAAATGGATTAGTACTTGATCTGAAAGAATTTATGTTTCTTAAAATAGGTTTGGCGATACCGAATCAAAACCATAATAACCCCCAGTCTTTTCTATGCATTTAACGCAAAAAGGACTTCGCTCCGAAAGTCTGGAAATTAATCTTTGCTTCGTCTGTGGTGAAGGAAATTACTAATGGAATGGACATGGTCGCCGACAATCTCAGGCTCCAGCAATTGTACACTGTAAGCTTACTTTTGCACTCTATTTTGAATTAGTCTTTGTGAAAGTTTTTCTGTAAAATCAATTTCATAGATGGTATTTTTTATTTTGTGTTGAACCAAAGAGAGATGTCTTATGTGTGATTCATGAGAAGCTTAAGTGTGGGATTGGGTTTAGGGCTTAGGAGCAATAACACACAGTGACAGTAGTATGTTTTAAATTCCAAAGGTGAATGCTTACAATTTAAAGAAAATATTGAGTGATCTAATAAGCCGTACCAAAGGGATTTTGTGGCTGTTTATAAACGGACAGAAGGAATTGGGTACCTTACAAGGATCCAAAGTGCTCAGGCCGGCCCTAAGATTCTCGGAGCCTAAGACGAACTTGTAAATCTGACCCTATTTTTCTTTTAAAAAAATAAAAATTAAACAAACCTCAAAATGATAGTTACTCGGTCCAATATTTTGTTTTTTTTTTCCATGGTTTGTTTCGTTGTGTCAAATAAAATAGTTTTTGGGTCATATTATTTTTTGCACCAACCAAAAAAATATCCCTTTGGAACTGTACGTGAGTTTGTGGGAGGGGAAAATATTGTTACGGAGAAAGAAAAAAGAGAGGCCCAAGAATTGAACCATGTACCTGTTGGATAAGGGAAACTAAGCTTGTCTAGCGTATTGTTCATATAAGTGATAAATTAAATATATATTATGTACCTAGGTGTACCTATCCAGGGCCCTAGTTTTGGAGGAAAATTCGGGGGCTGAAGTTAGCCGCCTTGCTCGGCTTAGCTCAGGACCGGCTCTGAAATGTGAGCCTTAGAATACCCATTTCCTCCTGTCCATTAGCTTCCCTATCTTAGCCCTTAAATACAGCGAACAATTTTTTTGCATGATAAGGATCTCTCCCGGCTCTAGCTTGAAAGAAGTGCAACAAATAAAAGAGAACCAAAATTAAAACATAAAATCATATTTTAGATACCATACCATGGTTTCTGCTTCATGAAGTCCATGCTTCACTTTAAAATAGGAGGACAGGGCAGTAACCTCATACAAGGCTTCAGAAAAGGGGGTGAACCATGTGGGGGTACCCCTTCCCTGCACTAGGTCCCCTTATTATGTTGGCCTTAGAATCCTTTTCTAAGGCTTTGCTCACACACATGATAGTTTCCTACGAAAATGCAATGTCTACAGGATAAAGCACACAAACACACACATAAGAGTCATAGCTCAAGTACCATCAAAGTTCTGCCATAGCTCAAGTACCATCAAAGTTCTGCATGAAGTGAACTCTTCCACTTTCACATTCCATCAATGAGTAGGAAGCTCGCTCAAATCTCATTGAAAGGGAGCCCTGTGTGGTACCCCTTTCCTAGATCGCTTGGCTTTCGGCTCTGGTGGGGATGGGCTATGGATAGCAAGAAATGGAGGTTCCATCTCATTTGTCTTTTTTAGAAATGCTTTGACCTGAAAATTATAATATAGTAGGTGGACATATTGAATAAATGTTTGAATAAAAAGGAATGAAGTGAAATCGATTCTATCTGTCTTTTTCCTTCCTACCTTGCAATCAATGCTGCAATAGCGGTTTGCATTTGGGTGGAGTAGTACCCTCTTGCATGTTACACATGCATCTTCTTCTCTTTTGCATGAGCCAGTGTGGGGAAGTGGATACAGGGTAATCACCAATTGTTTGTTACACCTGTATGCCTGAAGTTAAAAATAAAATGCAACTAGGTGAAGTCTCCTTTTGATGTGATTGAATGGAGGAATGAAATGATAACAGAGGTATGGTAAGCCCGTGGGGGAGAGTATGAGGATTTTAAGGCAAGGAAAAATTATCTTCGGGAGTTCCCTTCCCTTGTCCCAACAAAAGGACAAGGGAAGGTAGTCTTTTGGGTCCACATAGATGCCCTCATAAATACCCTCATAAATAGATGCCTATTTCAAATAGGCATCTATTTATGAGAGCATCTATGTGGACCCAAGTCTTGCTGGAGTTTGGTGTGACAAAATTAATATGAAACTAATCCTTTGTTATGTACAAAGGAATTATTCACTTTTACCCTCCAATTAAACCACTTAAATATTCAAAGTTAAGGAATGTAAAACGAGAAACCAATATTTCACTCCGTCCTTGCTCAGCCAAATTTAAAAATGTTGAAAGATAGATTCTTTTCTGTAGTGATACATGGTTAAATTTTTATTACCTTCATTTCCTTTTCTATTGTACAAAACAAATGATTAGTTCCATATCAATTTTATCACACCAAACTCCAGCCAGACTTGGGTCCACATAGATGCCCTCATAAATAGATGCCTATTTGAAATGGGCATCTATTTATGAGCAAATGCAGAGGTGTTACCACTTTGACATTATAGTTTTTTGTCTTATAACTTTCACCTAACTAAAGTGAATAGAGAAATATGAGGAGTAAGCTTTGAACTAAGTAACTGGGAAATGAAGTTCGTCCAAGTATGAGCTCAAATTGGACAAAGCAAATTTGGAATTTGCTAGTGGGTTGTGGTAAGTAAAGCCTTATCTATGTGGACGAACTTGGACAAATCTTACTCCCCGTATTTGTTTATTCACCTTAGTTAGGTGGAAGTAATGGTAAGTTGTTAAGTTATGAGACAAAAAACTATAATGTCAAAGTGGCAACACCTCGGCATTTGCTCATAAATAGATGCCCATTTCAAACAAGCATCTATGTGGACCCAAGTCTTGCTGGAGTTTGGTGTGTGGCAAAATTAATATGGAACTAATCCTTTGTTTTGTACAATAGAAAAGGAAGTGAAGGTAATACAAAAGGTACTCTCAAACACTTGGCCACACTTGAACTCCTGTACTCTTGTCCATATCTCTTCACTTCTACCCTCCAATTAAACCACTTACATATTCAAAGTTAAGGAATGTAAAACGAGAAACCAATATTTGCCTTCGTCCTTGCTCAGCCAAATTTAAAAATGTTGAAAGTTAGATTCTTTTCTATAGCGATACGTGGTTAAATTTTTATTACCTTCATTTCCTTTTCAATTGTACAAAACAAAGGATTAGTTCCATATTAATTTTGTCACACCAAACTCCAGCCAGACTTGGGTCCACATAAATGCCCTCATAAATAGATGCCTATTTTAAATGGGCATCTATTTATGAGCAAATGCTTGCCACTTTGACATTATAGTTTTTTGTCTTGTAAATTAACTACTTATCATTACTTCCACCTAACTAAGGTGAATAGAGAAATACGAGGAGTAAGCTTTGTCCAAGCTTGAGCTTTGAACTAAGTAACTGGGAAATGAAGTTCGTCCAATTATGAGCTCAAACTTGGACAAAGCAAATTTGGAATTTGCTAGTGGGTTGTGGTAAGTAAAGCCTACTCTATGTGGACGAACTTGGACAAAGCTTACTCCCCGTATTTCTCTATTCAACTTAGTTAGCTGGAAGTAATGGTAAGTTGTTAAGTTACGCGACAAAAATCTATAATGTCAAAGTGGCAACCTCAACATTTGCTCATAAATAGATCCCCATTTAAAATAGGCATAGAGTTTGGTGTGACAAATGGGCATCTATGTGGACCCTCAAGTCTTGCTGGAGTTTGGTGTGACAAAATTAATATGGAACTAATCCTTTGTTTTATACAATAGAAAAGGAAGTGAAGGTAATAAAAAGGGTTATTTACCTAGACACCCCCTCAACTATACCTCTTTTTGTGAGACACCTCCTAAACTATTTTTGCCTACGACGAGACTCCCTTTACTATGAAATTTTTCCCCGTACACCCCTTCTGTTAGCAATCCGTCCAATTTCGTTACTAACTTAACGTAAATGTATATTTTCTTTCCATATTTGCCCTCCGTACTGCCATAAGTATATTATATACCTATATACATATACACACCTTACTAATACGTAAATGTATTAACGTGTGTGCGTGTGTGTGTACACACACACACTATATTACGTATACCCCACCCCTTCAAGTCGTTAATGACCACCCTATTAACATTTGTAGTCGTGTAAAAGTTGGGTCTTGAACTTCAATTAGTCCTCATACTTGTGAGAAAACATAATTTTGGTTGAAGATACTAAACATGTATTAGCACACACGGAACATTTTTCCCTTAGTAAGTAGATTTTTTTGTAACTAACAAATATATGAATGCCTCTAGTTGCCTAGTTTCTTCTTTCTAATGTCCAACTGTATTCAAGATAACTTTTTGGTCCGCCTTTGCATATTCCTAGTACGCTAAAATACTTTTTTCACGAAACATGGATCCATCAAAGGCATAACTTACTCAATTTTTTTAACATATCAAAAAAATATTCTATGTTTAAGAGAAATTGTCGAACTGAATGGTAATTGGTGAAAAGGTGATTTTGTTGGCTTCTAATTTGCACAATTTGATAAGAATTTGAAGTTTACGATGGGTTGCTAAGCAACCAATGTCCTTCTTCATGATAGTTTCCAAGAGCTTTGAGATGACACAAGAAGATTTTGTCCGCTAAAATTCCTTTTTGGGAATGAGCTGCACGTAGAGGTGAAGGGGCCAAATGTTGAGGTGCAGAATTCTGTGGCTGTCTTAGGGTTTTGGAGAAGTTGGATGATATGGGGGTTGTACTCCAATTCCTATGCTTTCTTCTGAAAGGAATGAGTTAGGTTTCGAGGACTTCAGAAGTTATAAAAATTGATGGCAATTACAAATAGAGAGAGAAGGGGTTAGACAAGAGCCTGGTTTAAAGGAACATCTCCATATGATCTAGTCAGTTTTGATGTTTCACTCAATAGCAATGACGAAGTTTGCTTGATTCTTTACTGGGTTGATAAGAACTCTGCTAATGTGGAGTTGTTTTCCCTACCTAATTATAATGAACAGAGGCTGTGTGAGTCAAGATTGACTTTTAGAAGTGATTAAAAAGGTTAAAGAGTTGGTGAATAATATTGACAATGGGGAAGAGTTCAGAATTGCATGTGATAGTCTTGAGATTATGTAACCAACGAATTTGAGAAATCAAGCGTTTGTAAGGATAGGGAACTCAAGAGACTTCGTTGCATGGTGAATTACAATGACAGGAGGTGGATCTTTCGAGGGGCATGGCCTTAAGAATAGTATGGTTGGTGCTCGTTAGAGAAGAATGGATGGGCAACTAAAAGGCATGTTAGTGCTTATTTTGCATTCATGGTAGTGGTTGTTGATTCCGTTGTAAATAAAGATCTTCTCCTAGGTCTATCCTCGATTGATTAGTCCATGTGACTCTATGCCTAAGAGTTTTCTCCACGCCTACGTAGTTTTAGTTCTCAACATAGAGTTCCAAATCATTTGGGTAAAATCGCGGGTCTTAACCAATAATGCTCTTTCAGCAGTACAGAGTCTCTTCATTTTCTTGGTTTCTGCTATAGTAATGTGTTTCCATGCTTTAGTGGTCTTTTATGCGGCTGCATGTCAATTAGTATAGGACAAAACAAAGGAGTAGTTCCATATTAATGCTCTTTCAGCAGGCCGGAGTCTCTTCATTTTCTTGGCTTCTGCTATAGAGTGTTTCCATGCTTTAGTGGTCTTTTATGAGCTACCTGTCAATTAGTATTGTTGTAAGACTAAGACAATTAGGTACTTAAGGGTTGACATCGTTACTGTTAATCCTTACATGAAGTTGCCCCATTAATCCTGACTGGTGGCTACATTCCCCCTCCATCTTTCTCCAGGTGGAGAGTTTTTTCTCGAGAGGTAACTTCCAGGTTTAGGTCTGCAAAACTACGCCAAAAGATACAAACCTGGAAGCACTGGTGACACTGGTGAAAAAGTAAGAAGCACGGACAGTCCTACGGAGGAACCATGTTGTGTAGGACAACTACACTCTCATACATTCCTAAAGGAGTGTCCGACACTTCTCTACCGCATCTTTAATAAACATAAGTGATGAATCTCTTAACTGTTAAAATGCTATGCATCATACGAAACATAAGCTATGCACTCTATACATAGTTTGATTGTGTTTGGAGGTAAATACATCATGTTATATTTTGCAATAGTGTTACATACATCAGAATAGGAGTGATAACTTGATATCATTCTGTGTCAGCCTGTGATTTGTCAATTCAATACTTATATGTTTCAAAAAATGTAGGTCATAATGTCAAATTATATAAATCTTTAAAGTGCCCCAGACGTGTTATGTCCTCTTATCATTAGTTTTCTTGTCAAGTTCATCACTGCTGCTTAGGTGAAAATTGTTATGCTAACATTCTCGTTGCTGCCGACCTATTCCCCCAATGTTTTTATGCTATATGTTGTTCCTCTGTCCAAACAAATTTCACACTCATTAGTTTAATTTTCCACTTTCAACCAGGTATCATAATGATCTTTAACCTTACAGAGACACCCTTGGTCTAGCCCAGTTATGGTCCGATATCAGGATTTCTAAGTTGCTGAGAAATGTCTAAAAGATAATTAGTGTGGAAGCCTTTTGAAAAGCTAACAAAAAGGGGGCACTGGTTTTTTTTTAGATGATGGGATGGTGACTCAGTTCATGAATGGAAGATTGGCTGGTGGTATTATTCCTCCTTTCACGACTACCTAAAGAGAGTAAAAGAAGAGCCAGGGAGACACTGAGAGAGTGAGTATTAGATTATTAGTGGAGATGTTGACATTGTTGGCCACAAGGATGGAGCCAGAGTGGGACAAGTGGTGGCGGTCGCCACCACAAGGTTTTCAAAAAATATAGTTATTATATAGAAAATAAAAATTTATTCATGAATTATATAGATTCGCCACCACTAAATTTTTTAAGTATATATATTTTCGCCACCATAAAGGTAAAATCTTGACTCCGTCCCTGGTTGGCCATAACAATACTTTTAACTTACAAAAAAAAAAACTCAGAGCCGGCCTCTTGAACTATATTTTGACTTAAAAATAAATTCACAGCCGGTCTTGAGCTAAAATTGGAGGGTAGGCTGTTTTAAACCCTCTAAAATTTTACGAATTTTAAAAGCTCCTCCTACATTGGTACCCTTATAATAGTCTAAAAAAAATAAATTCATCTTTAATTTTGCTTTAAGCCTCCGAAAAAATGAGGACCAAGTACCAACCTTGAAGGAACTCATTTTCGGATTCTGGATGGTGTAGTGAGGCAAAGCACTTCAAATCACTGATGGTGCCGGGAGGAGCCAGTAGGGGCGGTCGCCCTTGCAAGGGAGAAAAAAATCTCTGGTATTATACTGGAAAAAAAAAATTCTTATCAATTATACAGGCTCGTCCTTGCAAAGTATTTTGGAAAAAAAAATTGCCTTTGCGTAGTGAAATTTCTAGCTCCATCCCTGCTTCAAATTTGTAACGCCATGAAAATGTGCAATCTTATGGGACGCATGCAAGTCCAAAATCACTTCCTTTTTCACTAAACTAGTTTGGCTGATAAGTTGCTTTTGAATAGTGGTGTTTGGAAAAAAAAATTGTTCTCTGTTCGCTCTCCCCCTCATCTCTCTTGCTTTATCTTACTATGCTTGCCATGCTTCTAGCCATGTCTTGTTTTGCAAACTGGATGATTTTAAATTAATCATTCAATTTACAAAACAAGATACGATTATTTAGTGCGCTCATCTAATTACTTCCTTCAACTCGAATTTCTTGTCCATTTATAAGTTTGCGTGCAATTTTTCAATTGCTTATATATTTCAATCCATAATGTCTTTTATAATTTTGAAAACTTTGTTTAATAGTATTGATCGAGAACTATCAAGCGAGATCCATATTAAATATATATGCCATTATACATTGGAAAATCTAACATATTTTTTGAGGTGTAGTGAATAGTTAAAGTGAACAACAAAATCTAACATATTTTTTGAGCTCACGTCACGAATCAAAACTGTTCATTTTGTCTAGATTCATTTCTTAGAAGCCCAAGAGAAAATCGAGTTCAATCCATATCGGTGAGCTCTTGACGTAAAAGTTTAATCTTTTTAGTGAAAATTTTAGAGAAAATAAATAAAACTCGAGATGAAATAGTTACTTATATCTGATTGGCAAAATTTTTGCATGGCCTCCTAACAAGTGAATTTGGACATAATGAATGATTTTGATTATGAATTAAGATACAAAATGAGTATAGTACCCTCGCCGAGGTTGAACAAAACGAGGGTGAACAAATTTGTTTTGACAAATATGGGAGGTGTAGTGAATAGTTAAAGTGGACAACAAATATAGGACAAAGGGCATAATTTTTATTACTTTTATTTTTCTCAACGAGCTCTTCGAAATGAACAGTTTGGATATTGGTTGTGGTCTTGTGTGGCCCAAAAATAGAGTGGGATGCGTCTTGTAGAAAACCGGTCGAGTTTTGGACCGTCAGTCCATGCTTTGGTATTCGACGAAATAAGGATGAACATATGATCGTTTGAGGTGAACCCAAACAAAACCGGCTGCTGACCCTGTACGGTCCAGAGATGAATGGAAGTAATATTAGCTGCTGAAAAGAAACGGAATCGGAAAACGGTTCAATGGGAATGGCGAGGTGGCGCTTATTGTGTTCTCTCACAAAGGGAAGCTTTTCGAGTACCCCACCAATTCCTGGTTAGATCTCCGATTCATAATACTAGAGGTTCGAGCACACGCGATGCGTGTACAGGTTGAATTTGGACGAAAATTGTGAAAATTCGATCAAATAATAAGTGGGAGCCATTTGAACAATTTTGGCAAAATTCGATTCTCACACGCATCTCGGTGCCCCGTCTTCTAGTATTAACCTATCGTGACAAATAAACAACAACTAAATAAGAACACTAATCGAAATCTTTATATGTTGTAATAACAATTGACATATATCTATATAGCGTGTGCAATTTTTGTTGTGCTTTCCGGGTCACACACGTACACAAAACGCACACAAGAATATTGAGGAAAAACTCCATATTGTATATATTCACACACCATACACAAATACATGAAAAAACCTCTCTCCGGGGCGCCACGACCGGCTCCCTCTCCGGGGGAGGCCACAAACCGGCCCCCCCTCTCACACTCCCAACTTGTCCCGCTCACATTGTGCTACCACACTCAATAAAGAGGACAACAAGAGTATATATAGGCCTAGGGTTATTCGATAGGAAACCCTAGCAAACCTTGGGCCTTAAGCCTCTCCGGCCCACACGGGTTGGACCCAACAATCACCCCTCCAACCCGAGTGGGTAATGTAGTCCAAGCAGTGCCCCCATGTTGCCACCTCCAATAAGCTCCCACTAGCAAGCGCCTGTGTCATCACCAGTCGAGCTACACCGTACTCCCAAACCGGAATACTCCACCCAAAAGGATGTATCCTTGCAAGCTAGGATCCGCAGCTAATCAGAAAATCCGAGTACCGCACCCCCTCAACTAGGATGCTTCCACCCGCACACCTACTGCCAAGGTGTATGCGCTCCGCAACCAAGCGCTCGCACCCCCCCCACCGGGGTGCGCGTAGCTACATCAAGCCGCGCTCTGCCACTCTAACATCCGGACTTGTCAGAAAAATATCCGTAGCTACCCTCTACCCACACCAGAGGCTCACCTCGCCAAATGATCTCACACACCATCTGCGATGAGGCTCATTCCTTCGCTGACATCACGCCCCCCACCAAGTTCCCCTGCACCCCCAAAACCGGGATACACCACTCGTGAATCCGGAACGTCATCCAATCCTGCTAGATATCCGTGGCACAAACCGATCTTCCGCTCTGACAAGCGCCTGTGTCATTCCCAAATGAGCATCTCCGCACCCCAACCGGGCACACCACTCAAATGAATGTATCCCTGCATGTCAGCTCTTCCGCGGTCAATCACAATCTTGCACCCCCTCACCGGAGTGCCCGCATCCAAATCCGGATGCTCATGCCCAATCACAAGACATAATCCGTAACTCCATCTCTCCATATCCTACAGCTGCATATCTTGGAGAGGCTCTAGTCACAAAATCACAGAAGAAAGAGGATCCCATGATGCGCATCATCTCAACTCATCTCCATCTCAATCCCTCTGTCCGGAGCTCCCGTGAACATATCCTGAACAACCAATTGCATCACCATTGCTGGCCAGCATCCTGCACACTCCTGAATCGGCTTCCGGCGCATCCTGTACCATCCGGTCATGACTCCAAAGTACACTCCAACGCCTAATCTGTGTGCATCCGCAACTGTGCTCATCCTGTCCACGTCACATAACACCCATACTACCTGACCATGCCTAACATCAGCTCCAACTGTCACTGCACTCCCACAAGCTTGTATGGTGCCCCTTCATCCGTTAGACCGGAAATCACCATCCGATCAGCTCCTCCTGCAGCCCCGAATCAAACTGCATATCCGGATGATAAGTCTTTCCGATTGAACCAGACTGCCTCCGATCATTGCTGACCACTCCGACCTGTCACTCTAGTAAGCGCCTGTGTCATTACCAAACAAATGTATCCGCACCCACCAACAGAGATGCAACACCTGAGAGAATGTATCCCTGCTCACTAGCTCCTTCGACTGATCAACACGGCTTCATCGCCGCGAATTTGCAATCACCCGATTGCCCCGGTCAACCTCCGATCTCTGCAAAGTCTGTCCAATACTCCTGGTGTGTAGCTATCCAACTCTGCTCACCTATTTCACCACCTATTCGCCACTCCTGCCACTCTCTTGGTCTCCCACCACTCTCTATCAGCTCTCCCAGATCTCATCCAGCCTCCTGGTTCACTCACGTTCCATATCCGGCTCTCCTAGCACCCCCAGAACTCCCATCGGATCTCCGAAAAATCACCGCTACTACAAACGCCTGTTGTCACTAACCAGACGAGCCTTCATGCACCCCAAACCAGAGTACAATAACCCGAAAGAGTGTATCCCTGCTTGCCAAACGCGAATGATCATCCCTGGTCTGCCTCCGACTCAACAACATCCCATCCGACTGACCTGACCGTGTCCGATCCTCCTCAATCTCTCCGGATGTGTCTAGGACCGCAAAATCCAGTTCGAATCAATCAAATCCAAGCCCACCAGTGAATCCGGAACCGTCCAATTAGCTAGAAATAGCCTCCTCACAACCCAAAACGCCTCCGAACGCCCAAATTCGGCTCAATCCAGCAATAACATATACTTCCGAGCCTCAACACGAAAAACAGAGCGCGTGGTTGGATCCGGAACGAAAAACCGAGTGGGGAACCGGAATAACCGGCCGTGAATCGGCCAAAACCGGCCTGAACCGGCTAAAAAACCATCACTGAATAGTCCGCGAGCCATGACCGGTCTAAACCGCCGCGAATCGGCCGGTTCCTCCGGAGAAAACCGAAACTTGAACTGGCACCACCATGAACCGGCGGCCTGACCCCTTGAACCCGGTCCGTGACCCTTCTGACCCTTTTGACCTGGAACCCTGACCCATCTGAACCCTCTAACTTGGACCTTCTGACCCTTTTGAACCCTCGGTCTGACCCCTGCTGACGTGGCTGCCACGTCAGCGTTGACCGGCTGACGTGGCCGCTGACCATCCGACGTGGCACCTCTGTGGCATACTGACTGGGTGCAACCACAACATGGAATAACTCCATCCATCTTCAACCCAGCAACTGTACGTAGTAAATAAAAGGCGCGACAGATCCACAACTAAGTTTGACCGCCCACGCGCAACCTTTGACCGGCACGTGTGAGCCACCCCGACGTCGTCCGGCGACAAATTTTATATCCCCGCGATCGTCTCGAAACGAGGAACAAAACCCTGTGCTCCAAAAAAAATTTTGATCACGTTTTTCGAGACCGATCTGGACCACACCGTCCGCCTCCGTCCACCGCCATTCAAACCGCCCGTACGCCCTACTCCGGTGACGAAAAAATACTCCGAGCACTCCGTTGGACTCGTCTCATCCAGACGAACAAAACCCAGTGAGCAAAACCTCCGTGTGAGTTTGTTTTTATTTTCCCTTCTTGAATCCGTACGCTTCGAGTGCGAATCCGGCAACCCCTCGCTCCACCTGAGCTCTGATACCAGTTTGTTGTGCTTTCCGGGTCTCACACGCACACAAAACGCACACAAGAATATTGAGGAAAAACTCCGTATTGTATATATTCACACACCATACACAAATACATGAAAAAATCTCTCTTTGGGGTGCCACGACCGGCTCCCTCTCCGGGGGAGGCCACAAACCGGCCCCCCCTCTCACACTCCCAGCCTGTCCCGCTCACATTGTGCTACCACACTCAATAAAGAGGACAACAAGAGTATATATAGGCCTAGGGTTATTCGATAGGAAACCCTAGCAAACCTTGGGCCTTAAGCCCGCTCACATTGTGCTACCACACTCAATAAATAGGACAACAAGAGTATATATAGGCCTAGGGTTATTCGATAGGAAACCCTAGCAAACCTTGGGCCTTAAGCCTCTCCGGCCCACACGGGTTGGACCCAACAATTTAAGCAAATAAATTTTCAAAGGCTTAAATACAAACCAATTGAAGGAAACGAACAACGAACAGAAGAACAGAAAACCCAATTGTAGGCATAAAGATATGAATTTTTCCAAAATAATAAAAAATAATGGAATATTTAATTAGGATTAAGTGTTGGATTTGTCCTCAACAATTTATGCTCTGTTTGGAACATGCGGAAAGGAAGAGAAAAGAAGAGAAAATAAAGTGTAAGGAAAATGAGAGGAAAATAGGATGAAAATTCACTATTCATAATACTTAAATTTTTTATTTTCTCTCTTCTTTCTCTCCAAACCAAACAAGAGGAGGGAAAAATTTTAATTTTCCTTTCTTTTCCCTCACTTTCCTCAAGTTCCAAACATAGCATTAGTTATTACATGGGAATTGTAAGGAGAGAACCGTTGCAATTTATGGGTATTTTTTAGATTCAAAAAAGTAAGCCAGCTTCAAAATTTGTCCACACCAGAAGGACGCTCTTCCTTTATATATTAGAATAGATACTAATTTATTCTCTGATGAATTATATCTTTCATTTACTTATTTTTTTCTCCGATGTTATTATCATGAGCTTGATAGAAGCATCGTTTTTTTTTTTTTTTTTTCCCGATCTGATGATAGTAGAATATGTTGGGAACGTTGTTTTCGTACTAGTGATCTTTTCCAGTAAAATAATATTTCCCATTACTTTTTTTGTGTGTTTAATTTTGTAATTGGCAAAAGATGTGATTTATTAATTGAAAAACACAGAGTTCAACAAGTTAAAAGGATGAAAACGGAATTCGTGCAACTGTTGATTTTGTACTATGAAATCTATCTTAGGATTTTTTCCCTCACTATCGGAGTCTTTTTTCTTTTCTTATCGATCGGTACATTTGCTGATAATTACGTCTACTTCTAGATTTATTAGGACAATTTAACAAATATTTGAAACTAGAAATACTAAAGACAAACGGGAAAAATGAAAAACTAGAACATTCCTAAGCCACATTAATACTCTGGGTTGGACTCAAACTCAAGAAAGAGACTAAATACCGATTTCAAGTGGTACATATATTTGAAGCGTATCCGTTTGTTTGATCAGATATGAGTATTGAATTGGACTATATACTAAGTGGACCGCATACCCGTTATTTGTATAAAATTTACTATAATTTAGACTAAATATATCTTCTGGATATATAATTCACGAGTTGTTACATTAACTACAAAACAATTGGTAATGATAATCCCACAACCAATTTGTACTGTGCCACGACAAATTGAGCCATCTGACAAGTTTACCCTCTTCAATCACCATTTCCTTTTTCTCGCTACTTCTCTGATTCTCTCTCCCCCTTGCCAGACCAACTTTTCCTCTCTCATCCTCGATTCACATCTTACTTTTTTTCATTTCTTCCATTCGGTGTTATCAAATTCAATTTGCAGTGGATATTGTGATCGGCCCAACTGGCGGTGATTTCACTGTGATTTAGAGCTGGCAAGGGGCGATGCTGCCACTACTGCGCTAATTAACTGTTATAAGGGTTGGTTCCATTTGGGTTTTGCTTGAAACTGCAATTGGGGCTGTTGGGCTTTCTTTTTTCCTTTTTATTTTAAATTGGACTGTCAGGAATTCAGGATTGAAGCTAATCATTTACTAAACCATTTTATACCATCACATGACATCCACAGATGGAAGCCTAATCTAGATTTCTTTGTGCTAGATCCTGCTTTGTTTAAAAACACAAGCTAAACGTCGAATGACGCACAAGGGATACAAGCCATACGGCTGAGAAGGTCGTGGCCCATTGAAGCAGTAAGTCGCCATGAGGTTGGTAGACGGTGGAGACGGGAGTGGGTACGGACGTACGGTGTGGATGGAGAGGCAACTGGCAAGTCGCCTTGGGGTTGATTTGGTATGGATGTGAATCTGGGTTAAGTTGATAAAGCAAAAAGACAGTGAAAAATGGAGGCCAGCAGTCAACAGCAAGGGTAGATTTGGCATTTAATTCAAAGTGTCGTGGCAGCATCAAAAAGACTCGTGGCATTATAGCCAACCTTATTATTAATCTACATATTGATATTAATTTCATTGGGCTAGAAGATATTGGGCCACAATAGCACCCCAATTAGATTATTAGAATCCCGGAAGCCCAAAGCTCATTTTGACGACGTGAAGATCTCACAGTCAGACGGATCCTTCGTGTGGCGACCTCGTTTCCCACATCATTTCCTCCATTTTCGTCCTTTCCTTTTTGCTCCTTATTCTGATTGTTCTTTATTATTATTATTATTATTTTTATACCTGGGCTAGTTGGAGAGGGCGTCGCCGGCGTCAGATCGGGTCACCGGCCACAGGTTCAACCTGTGGCATGGCATCACCCTAAAACGACTTCTTTTAGTTCTAGGACCTCCTGGATGCTACGAGGACTATTTCTACCTATATCAACCATTATTTAATGATCCGAGACATTCTTCATGTAGAAATTATTATAACACATATGATGTACAAATATTTCGTAAAAAAATTACATACTACTACTTAATCTAAATAAATTTTTATTTTTTAAAATGGATTCGGATACATTGAATCATATCCCCTTCTATACCATCAACTCCTTAAGCGACGTTAAGTACACTTTTTTATCTATCTCGGTGATATTTTAACGATCAAAGACATTTATATTGCAGAACCCAGAAAAATACATATCACGTAAAAAATTTCTATTAATTAAAAATGGATTAGTACTTGATCGGAAAGAATTTATGTTTCTTAAAATAGGTTTAGCTATACCGAATCAAAACCATAATAACCCAGTCTTTTCTATGCATTCGACGCAAAAAGGACTTACGCTCCGAAAGTCGGGAAGTTAATATTTGCTTCGTCTGTGGTGAAGGAAATTACTAATGGAATGGACATGGTGGCCGACAATCTCAGGCTCCAGCAATTGTACACTGTAAACTTACTTAGTTTTGCGCTCTATTTTGAATTAATTTTTTTTGTGTTGAACCAAATGGAGATATCTTATGTGTGATTCATGAGAAGCTTAAGTGTGGGATTGGGTTTAGGGCTGAGGAGCAATAACACACAGTGACAATAGCATGTTTCAAATTCCAATTATAAACGGACAGAAGGATTTGGGTTCCTTACAAGGATCCAAAGTGCTCCGGCCTGAGATTCTCGGAGCCTAAGACGAACTTGTAAATCTGAGCCCTACTTTTCTTAAAAAATAAATAAAAATAAAACAAACCTCAAAATGATAGTTACTTGGTCCAATATATATTTTTTTTTGGTCCCATGGTTTGTTTTGTTGTGTCGAATAGAATAGTTTTTGGGTCATATTATTTTTTGCACCAACCAAAAAAATATCCCTGTGGAACTGAGAGTTTGTGGGAGGGGAAAAATATTGTTACGGAGAAAGAAAAAAAAGAGGCCCGAGAATTGAACCATGTACCTGTTGGATAGGGGAAACTAAGCTTGTCTAGCTTATTGGTCATATAACTGATAAATTAAATATATATTATGTACCTAGGTGTACCTATCCAGGTCCCTAATTCTGGAGGAAAATTCGGGGCTTAAGTCAGCCGCCTTGCTCGGCTTAGCTCAGGGCCGACTCTGATTAATGTGAGCCTTAGAATACCCATTTCCTTCTGTCCATCAGCCTCCCTATATTAGCCCTTAAATACAACTAACAATTTTTTTGCATGATAAGGATGTCTCCAAGCTGAAAGAAGGGCAACAAATAAAAGAGAACCAAAATTAAAACATAGAATCATATTTCAGATACCATACCATGGTTTCTGCTTCATGAAGTCAATGCTTCACTTTAAAATAGGAGGACAAGGCAGTAACCTCATACAAAGCTTCAGAAAAGGGGGTGAACCCTGTGGGGGTACCCCTTCCCTGCACTAGGTCCCCTTATTATATTGGCCTTAGAATCCCTTTCTAAGGCTTTGCTCACACACATGATAGTTTCCTATGAAAATGCAATGTCTACAGGATAAAACACACAAACAAAAACATAAAGAGTCATAGCTCAAGTACCATCAAAGTTCTGCATGAAGCGAACTCTTCCACTTTCACATTCCATCAATGAGCAGGAAGCTCGCTCAAATCTCATTGAAAGGGAGCCCTGTGTGGTACCCCTTTCCTAGATCGCTTGGCTTTCGGCTTTGGTGGGGATGGGCTATGGATAGCAAGAAATGGAGGTTCCATGTCATTTGTCTTTTTTAGAAATGCTTTGACCTGAAAATTATAATATAGTAGGTGAACATATTGAATAAATGTTTAAATAGAAAAGGAATGAAGTGAAATCGATTCTATCCATCTTTTTCCTTCTTACCTTGCAATCAATGCTGCAATAGCGGTTTGCATTTGGGTGGAGTAGTACCCTCTTGCATGTTACACATGCAGCTTCTTCTCTTTTGCATGAGCCAGTGTGGGGAAGTGGATATAGGGTAATCACCAATTGCTTGTTGCACCTGTATGCCTGAAGTTAACAATAAAATGCAACTAGGTAAAGTCTAATCATAGAGATAAAATGACTCGGTCTATCTACTGCTAGCTGACGCACAAAAGATCTTTATGCTAATGAAGAAGAAAGTTAAAAGTTGGACTCTGAAAATGATGTGAATCATGTATATTGCTATTTGTTAAGCGCATTTTTTCATTAGCAGCAGCATTGCATACATCATTAAGTATGCTTTTATTATTATTATTATTGAGAATCCTAAATAGAAAATCAGCGTTGATAACAATGCCAAAATCGGAAACAGTTTTCCCATATGGTGATTGCCCCACTAGTCCGGTTGCAGTGTCACGTAATTGCTAGGGCCTAGGAGTCGGTGGCATTCAGATGCTTGAGCCAGTTATGATCAATTGTAAGTTTCCCAAACATCATTCTTCAATTACAAGCATTGAAATTTATGATTGAATTATTTTCATGATGAAACAATTGGGTTGCACAGTATGAACTACATAGTGTAATCCATCTCTCAGTTAACTACTAACAGCTAATCCATTCATTGAGAACATGTTCAATATGAAGTCGTCACGTAATTTCTCTTTGAGGAATCTAGTGGACTTTTTGGAGTATAGAATCCTGAAGAACTGCTATCCATTTATCAGTTGGAGACCATTACTATCCGTGCTTTTTTTTCACGTAAAGGAGAACTATTTTCCTCTTAGAATGTTGAACTTTTCACATAAGAGCGCTCTCTAGAGTTTCCTTGATAGATGCATGACTTACCAAGCCTTGAATAGTAGCAATGTAGGTGTATCTATTTTTATCATGTCCCTTCTTTTGTGACTTATTGTAATCATGTTCAGTGCAGCCTAGTTTAATAATGAATGGAAGTCTCTTAAAGCAAGACAAAATGAAAAGAGGGTGAATTCCATGGATGGCGTTGAAATATTTTCTTTTAATCATTGTCAAAGGGAATAAGTTCATCATATTGTATGACAACTCAAGCTTGTAAGAAGAAGATACCTTAAATACTTTTTTCATGAGCATGTTTGCGTAAAATATGGGTAGACTAAATGAGGTAGGTGGCCTAGAAAAGTTGTCCACTAGAGCTTTTAAGTAGAGGGAAAGTACCTGAATGTTTGCGCAATTGATATGTTTCTGCATTTCATTCAGGAGGACAACATCCTTGTAAACATGTCTATAAAGTTTCAGTACTCTGTGTTCTGCATGAGAACCTACACCAATGCAATGGCCACAAGCAGATGAGTTACAATCGATGCAGTAACTGTTTAGCATATTCTTCGGGGGTTCATGAATTGCACATGACCCAAAAAAGGTTCTCATCAGAAAAAGTTCTAGCCACTCTGGTTTCCCCACATGTTGGATTGCATGAACATCCTGCAAAGATAGCTCCTTGTTAAACAACATTATAGAATCAGTACAAAGCTTAAATCTTCAGAGGGTGTTGAGATTTAAGGCATTGTTATCCACCAAATTAAAGCATTCAACTCAAAATCAATTGGCAATGAGTGGAGAGGCCACCCCGGCTCATACTAGTTTCGGAAGTTATAATTAACCTATATGGGACAAGCTTAAATCTTCAGAGGATATCGAGATTTTAGGCATTGTTATCCACAAAATTGAACTCTATAAGGATTAGTGGCAACATTGAGTACATGCTACTTTTTTCACTATGGTGCAGGAATAAATGAAATTTCAAAATGGAGTTATGGGACAACAAAAATGTTTTGGGCTGTCAAAGTGGTTGTAAGGACTTCAAAATGGGCATTTAAATAGAGAATATTCTCCTGTTGTTTGAGGAACAAATGTCCAATGTTTTTACATGTCAGGTGAGACGATACCTTTATGATTTATAAAGACAACTTTGTGGAGTATGATATCGAGATTGGAGTTAAGGTTGCTCAAGGTAGCTGCTGACAACCAGGTTTGACTATAGGTCTACTACACCCATTTGTTTCTACTCTTACTACGAATTCTGTTTTGGGGCAAGTAGCGTGTTGTGGTTGTCCTCTATGTTTTGGTTTAACGATGATACGTAGATTTCTAAGTTGATCTGAAATTGTCCAGCTTTTAATCATATTATTGCAATGGCAATATAGGTTTATAGTTCATATTGGATATCAGTTATTTTGATGTACATGTTTAACAATAAATGAGATTTTGTGGTGCATTCCCCTTAGCCTTGTATTGTTTTACCATATGTGAGAAAAATACTTCTCTTATTTTACGAGTTGAGTCTCTTTACGAGTTAGAAGCTGTTAAAGCATCCAATTCGAAACTGTTTGACAATGAGTGGAGAGACTGCTCAAGCTCATATACTAGTTTTAACCAATGTAGGACAAGCTCTAACGGTCTCACACACGAGTGACTCCTGATTCGCACGTGGAGAGGTAAACAACGGATCCCTATCCTATAGGGATCATATCCTATAGGGATCATAATGAACAATGAAAAAAGGTGTGCTTCAGGCACAAACAATAAGGAAATAGAGTAAAGGAGTCTTGTCCAAAAGCCTCCGAAAGCGTAGCTCTGATACAATATTAAAGCATTCAACTCAAAATCAATTGGCAATGAGTGGAGAGGCCACCCAGGCTCATACTAGTTTCGGAAGTTATAATTAACCTATGTGGGACAAGCTCTAATGGCTAAGAAGCACAGACACGTCTGTAGGCCTCACATATCCGTGTCTGACACGTTTCAGTGACGGACACGACACAACACTCTCCGGACACGTGTAGGACATGCTTAAATACTTGTCTAATTTTTTTCTTTGTATTTCTTTTATTCAAACCATGGGAGATGCTCGTAAAACGTGCTAATGACACATAAAAGGTTAAAATCTAATTTTTGAAATTCGGCCATAGGTGGAAATTTCCACCGATGTATAGTTCCAGTATACTTATATGCAGACTCCTAATTTATCTTCGTTGTATTGTTCTTAAATTATATAGAAATAAAAATTTCATCATCTATATGAATTCATCACATACCTCTATAATACAAATAAATTTTATATTCAACATATCCCCGATGTGTCCGTATCCTAATTGTTGAAGAAATAACGTGTCCGCGTATCCGTATCGTGTCGTGTCTGTATCCCGTATCCGTGTCCATGCTTCTTAGTCTAATGGAGGCTAAAATCAAATTTATTACCATCTGTAAAATGAAACTAATATGCACTTATCGATTGTTTAAGTTGGTCACTAGGTCTATGGTTTTGAACTAGACTTATTATTTCCATATTAGGAAGAAAAAAAAACCAAACATGATGAAGGATAATCATTTAGCTTGCCTTGCATGCATGGTTTTTTTTTGTTACCAATTGACTGTACAAAAAGCCAAATTAAATAATTGAGTTCACTTGATATTTTCTATGATTATAGATCTTTGCTTTTGGTGTTAAAGCATCCAACTCAAAACCAATTGGCAATGAGTAGAGTGGCTGCCTAGGCTCATATACTAGTTTTGGAGGTACTACTTAACCAATGTGGGATAAACTTTAACACTCCTCAGCAAGTGCGACCCCTGACCTGCACGTGGAGAGGTAAATAACGGATCCACAACATTGGGATCATAACGAAACATGGTGAACTTATGGTACAAACAACGTGGCAATAACCAAGAGAGTCTTGTCTAAAATCCTCTGAAAATCTAGCTCTAATACCACGTTAAAGCATCCAACTCAAAACCAATTGGCAATGAGTAGAGAGGTTGCCCAGGCTCATATACTAGTTTTGGAGGTACTAATTTACCAATGTGGGACAAACTCTAATAATTTGCATCCACTAGAAGCCAATATCCAAGAACTTTTTGCATGATACTTCAGTTTACTGAATTACAAGTCATCTTTTTTACATTTTGATTTTCTCTTTGGTTATTAAATTGTAGTGGAAGTGATTTTAGAGGACCCCCTTCACCCTAACCTCCAAAGAAGTGCTATCTGCCCACAGAATGTGAAACTCTAAAGATTTATTGTTGGTATCTATTTTTAAAAAGGGTTGTTGGTCGAGTGTATAGATGCCTTCATACAGGAGTAACATTGTGACTCTTGAAGATAAGCCCAATTCGGTAATAAACGTGAAAAATAGGTCTTTTCTTTTGCCGTAGCATTCTATACTAACATTCCAATTTTGTGATGATCTCGAAGGAATCTTTGTCTTCAAGATCTTCTATATCTTGAAGAGCCTTGCGACTCTCAATGTTCCTTGCAGTTCTTTTTAGTTGCTCGATTGTATAGATGCCTTCATACAGGAGTAACACTGTTACTCTTTTAGATAAGTGCAATTTGGTAATAAACCTGAAAACTCGGTCTTTTCTTTTGCGTAGCATTTCATACCACCATTCCAGTTTTGTGAAAATCTCCAAGAAATCTTCATATTGAAAATCTTCTCTTTCCAGGAGGTACTTGCAACCTTGAGTGTCGCTTACGATTGTAAGTAGTTTGTCATTGTATAGATTCCTTTGTACTGGAATAAGACTCTTAACTCTTCGAGATAAGCCCAATTGGGTAGTAAACCTTAAAACGGGGTCTTTTCTTTTGAGTAGCATTCTGTACCAACATAGTTTAGCTTTTTGTTTATCATGGTTAGAATAGAATAAGGCCGTTGACGCATAAGAAGTATTACTAAAATTGAATGTTTTTCTAATGATCCGATTTTTATCTTCATCGTCTAAACCTTCTATTTCTAGAATGGACTCTGGAGTGTCCAGTACGGTCATTTTTAGTTTGTCTAGAGAATATATTCCTTCTTGCTTAAGAGGTAGAATATTAACTCTTTTTGATAAGCCTAAGTCTTCAACACCTAGACACCTTGGGTCTTTATTTTTTAAGAAGAGACAATGGTTAATACGTTTCCGCACCTTATCCAGTTTTAAAATCAAAGAAACTACAGCACTAATAATAACAAAGGCATCTGCCATTTTTGCCATAATTTTTGGCATAAAAGGTGGTATTTAGTTCTCTCTGTTTTCCTGTTCCTTGGGAGCAATAATGGTTGGCTCTGTCCCCTAGAATAACTAAATTATATAAAAGGGCAATCATGACAACGGTGTCGGTTATCTTAGTTCTACCCTATTTTTTTTTATCACAATTTAAAAAAAAAAAAAACATAACATAGAAGAGCAATTATCACAATTTTATGTGACACTTTTGGACTCTTAAGTTCCATTTTAGGCACCTCCTTGCCATATCTATAGTTCTATCCCCTATCCAATCCAGGGATAGAACCATTTGTTTTATTTAATAAATTTAATTCAATAAGAATTTGGACAGAAAAGACATAATATAATAGAAAGACATAAGCGTTGTCCAATCGACGATATTTTTTTTTTAATGTATAGCTCTATCCCAACTTTGATGGATGACAACACTGGTCAACATCCAACAAGTTTATGGTGATGCCTTCACCACTAACTTCAATGGCCATGATAAATCCTTAGCGGACACAAGCAAAGTAGTTAGTTTTGCTTGTCCACTTGATTTGAACGTGATGACATAAACGCTAGCGGCTTGCACAACCCAATAAACCCGACTAAACGAATTCGACTCCTCATCAATGACTGGTTCTTCGTCGTATATTGGAGGTTTACTCAAATTTACAATTGAATCTGGAATAATTTTTTATATGAATGGCCACTCAATCGTAGCCTCTTCCACCGTAGTAACTAATTTTGTTACGACCAAAGGAACCCGATTGTTCACGACATCCCTCTAGAATAATTTCCTCCACTGTCGCAACCCAATCCAGGAATTCTTCATGCTGCACGCAACCATTGAACTCTGGTATGTCAAGTTTGAAGCCAACATCCTATAGTGCAGAATTTGCTCCCACCTCGGGTCCTCCTCTCCATGGCATATCCACCGCAAGTAGGTAGTCATTTTCATCTTCAACATAATCATCTTCCTTGTGTGGATTAGGGGGTGGATTGCGAGGCATGCCATTATCGACCTTCATGGCAGTTATTTGTTGTCTAAGCGATTTAAACTGCTTATTAAAACGTTGTGCTACGGGTGCTTTCGCTCCAACTTTGTTATTTATAAGCGCGCCCAAAGCGTAGGGCTTACGTCGGAGATAGCATAATACCGGTAAGACCGGATCGAATCCACAGAGACCGAAGGAATCCGAGCGTGAATATTGT